>SNQJ01S0061805.1:108797-148855 GCA_010110895.2 Picea sitchensis | reverse complement strand
TTAATTAAAGGTGGGTTTACCCACCCAGAGTGAGAGGTTGGCCCTACCAGTTGTGACCTTTCACACGTGCTAGTCTTGTATGAATAAGAGGTTAGCGCCTCACTTCCAACACACAACTCACTTGCTCATTCTCTTATGAGGAAAGTTGCAATTACCATTTGGAGAGAGGGAGAAGAGTTGTGCATCTCTTGGGGAGGAATATTTGTATTGGTTTGAGTTATCTCTTGAACATTGTATAAGCTATTTATGATAAGGAAGTTTTGCTGGGTTTCTTCCCCTAGAGGGTTTACCAGGATAAATGATGTGTCTCCTGTGAATGTGTATTTGTTAGTGATCTTGTTCTTATTATGCTCTTATCTATTGAAATGCAAAGAAATATAATAATGGCATAAACATTAACATAAGTTACTCCCCGAACTTGAGATTTTCAACCCCAAGCTTGTATGTCAGATGAGTTCATCACTGCAGAGAAAGTTGTCGAAGAAGTTTTGATCAACCTCATGACTAAAAGAGTCATGTTGATGTCTGGAGGTGTACAAGATTCATCGACGAGAATGGTGCAAGCCTCTCCATCGACTGCTCATGGAGCAGGACCATCCCGACCATCAGCAGAAAAGAGAACCAAGCATGAATATGACCTCGCAAATGCAAAACAGAGTCCAACCATATTACCCGATTACATCCCACCTCTGGCTAGTGCGGTGAATCATGATAGTGTACCAAGGGATTTTGAATACACCATAGTTACTGTGTACCTCCCGAGGGGGATACACACAGTTCGAGTAGACCGGGATAAGATTGCAACACTAAAGTTCAATGACTTCAACCTCAGAGATCGCAAGGTCTATGGAATGCTCACCCCATACAAGTACCTAACTAGAAAAAAAGGGAAAAATTCAAAGATAATTACCCAATCATGGAAAATGGACCTCGTGTAGTCCATCCTGCTGAATGTCATGAATATCCCACACTTCAAAAGACACTAGGAAGTCAATGCCTATGTCAAGATGCTACTATTGTGTTACCATGGCGGCTACTGATGGATCGACTGTCGCATTACAGTTGACCCAATGTTGATCCAAAGGATCACAAGCCTGAGCATGCAAGGACCTGACTCGCAGGACTTTCATGACATCCCCAAAAATAAAGAAATTAAAAATATTTTTAGAATTTAAATTGCTAGAAATTTATTTCCGTTTTTAGTAAATTCGAAATTGGAATTTTTTTTCCATTTATGGAAATTTCGAATTTCGAATTTTATAATTGTAATAAATGATTTTGACTGTTGGGCAGAGATCTGATTTGTCCCAACTAGATATTGGACTATGACACTTGTATGAAAAACATAGTATTTTATGTTGATTGTAGAGGGCAAAGGGGACATCCATGTTAAATTTAGTTGACCATGACTCCATGAGAGGGATAAATAAGCATATGTGAGGAGGCAGGACGTTGCCAAGTATGTTGGAAAAGGAAAACTATTGATTTTTTTTCCCTTTCTATTATGAACACTGAATGGGTGTAAGGCAAGGGGGTGACTACCGGTTCGAAGGACATTGCCGAGGAGGGATTTCCAAGTTTTCCCTTATGGACTCATGGTCAGGCTAGGGGGTGGAACGTGCAAGTGATCTTGACTGCTCAGTTCTATGGTTGGGAGGAATGCGGCTATTCCCTTTGTTTTTCTGTGAGTTTAATTCATATATGCTACTCTAACCCATATCTATCTGAATTCTTTTATTTTCTGTGGTACTGTACATGTTAAATCTGTGTT
Organism: Picea sitchensis; assembly: GCA_010110895.2. Taxonomy (NCBI): domain Eukaryota; kingdom Viridiplantae; phylum Streptophyta; class Pinopsida; order Pinales; family Pinaceae; genus Picea; species Picea sitchensis. The sequence continues at coordinate 147,084 of SNQJ01S0061805.1, read as the reverse complement.
GAAGTGGTTCCTAGCATCTATTTTAATGATCATATAATTGCTGTGTGTTATTTACTGTACCTAAATTTCAATATCTCTGCCTCTGTGGGGTGAATTGGTTGCGGATGTAATGAAATTCTTAAGGTTAGCATGCATTCATAAACCTATAAAAAATATCGTTCGAGGACTACAGTTTACAACTATCCTCTCAATTAAATTTGTTGAACAAAAGAAAACTGAATTTTCTTGCATAGTGAAATTGTAGCCAAGTGTACAAATTCCTATGGAAAAACTATATTTTCTGTAGATGACTATAGTATACAACAAACCTCCACTAGTAAGTATACAAGTTCAAAACTCTAAACAAATATACCCTGCAACACTGAGAATTATATGTGATATGCATTTAGACCTGTATAGGTATAGTATGAACATAGATACATTATATAATGGGTAATCTTTATAAACGATACAATGACACTGTAGTAAACCGACCATAACAGAGTCAGGGAATATATTTATATAAACATATTTGTAGGAAAGTACTTCAACAAACCCCATAGACCCCAGTACAAAAAATTTGGAGTTTTGGTACTATAGCATAATTTTAGTAGTTTTGTTGTAGGAACAGAACTGTCTTAATTCTGGTGAGGAGATCAATCAAATGCTTGTTTAATGGATGAAATAGGAAAAAAAGTTAAAATATTATTGCATAGCGTAGCTACAGTGAAATATGTAATTCATAACAAGACATGATATATGATATGAACAAATAAAGTAAGACACATGAGGGAAAACAATTACAAATGGGGAAAACGAGGCTCAGGATAAACTCCTACCATTACTTTTTTTATATCAGAATAAGTGTTCGAACTTAACAAAAACTTGGAAGGATTGAATACAATCGCATAGTACCAGTGCGAACGAACACCCTTAAACATAGCATCACGGTGCTAGCCATTGGTTTAATACCGTACATAGTTAAATCATATCGGGACGAAGGTGAATACAATCACATAGTACCAGTGTGAACAAACCACCTTAAAAAAAACATTATTGTGCTAGCCGTAGGTTTAATACCGTGCATAATTAAATCATATCGGGACGAAGGTATAATTAATAATAAGAAGAATTCTGGGAAATTAATTAGAACAATTCAAGAAAAGAATTCAACTCTGTTTTTGACAAACCAATCTTTCGGAAATATAGAGGAGGATGTTAAACACATAAATGTTAGTTCCAAATCCAGTTACTTAAATGATATCCACAACAAATAAACTCAATACACAAGTTTCATAATTATTTAAGGAAATGGTTTTCCAGTTATCACGAATCCAACCAGGCGTAAGCTTGGTGTACTTTCTAAGTACCAGTCATTAATACAAATTAGGGCGTATCCTTAAAACAACTAATACAAAACTGGGAAACGAAATCTCTTCAAGGCATTAAGAAACGAGACATAGCCTTGATCATCGGTGCATGTAACTCATAATAACTTAAACGGATGGGATTGGTAGTTGGAACCCGAGTACCTCTTGAAAGAGTGAAGAGGGCGTTCCCCTGCCACGACGTAATCACATCCTGCACGAAATAAGGTGAAACATTAAAAAAAAAATCTGACAACAATAACACAATCATATTTAAGAACATAACGTAATGAGAAAGGATTCAATGATGAACTTAATTGTAACAGAGGATTTTATACCCTTCACCATTGTGCCGAACCATGTACCTCCCAGACCAAAAAGGGAAAAGGAGATCATGCCTCCCTGATGGGTACCCTCGCATATCAAAGGGGCCCATCATTAGTGACGAGTACCAGTATATAACCCAAAGAAATCATAAACAGGGATAACATGCATATAATGAGTGTAAAGCATTAGTAAATATCAATCCATTGTAACAGTCTAAATCTAAACAGAAAGGATTAAACCACCTCTGGACATTAAGATGACACCTATAATCGGTGTAATAATACCAGTGAATTTAAGGTTTAAACACAAAAATTATTTTCAAGATCAACACTATACTGAGAGGTATTTTACACACAGGAAAGGCCGGTTATAAACTCTGTCAACTAGGATTTAACCGATGGAGGAAGCCAAACCCAATACGAAAGTTCAGTTAAGGAAATAACTAAAATATAATATTTCAGATTCACGATTACAATAGAGATCGGGATAATACCTTCCACAAGTGGAAGATGGCTCGGTCTCCATAGGAAAGCCAGTATAGAGAGAGGGTAAACTATGAAATACCTAAACCCTGCTAGAGCACCATCGATTCCCCTTTTTTTCTGTAGTAACATCGATATAAAACAAGAACGCTACCAAGGAATTTGACCGTGAACGGGAGTTTACAGAAAACTACTCGATGAGACATAAAAGGCCCGAATGCAAAAGGACAGGAATAGCCAAGTCGACTTACCTCACACAGGTTGTCCGTCAGGGAGTTTTCTTCCAAGAACTCTTCCACCTGGAACAATGTCTGATTTCACAGAAGCATGACCACGATGCTAAGATGGAAAAAATAAAATAGGGTTTAGTCTGGAGCATTCCATTTTCCTTCACCAAGCCAAGACTGAAATGAAGTGAAAGCTTTGGGATACCCTTTCATATGGAGTAATGGAGAATGGGTGGGAATCGTACCTAGCCACATGAACAAATGGTAAGTGCTGACATTTCATTGGGCACGTCGGTCAAACTCTGTAACAATTAGACTTATCTCAGAGCACCATAAATGTTGTAGACAGGCATTTAAGATGAGAGGGTTTTGACCTGTATTGTTTTCTCAGAAAATTAATGGCGAGGAACTCGGATGGCCTATGTAGGGTTGATTCTTTTATCACCTTGTTACACCGGTTATACATTGAAACCAATTACCTTTACTTTAACCATAACCTACCCAAAGTTTATCCTCTATGCGCTTATGCATTTGTATAGTTTAGTGTTCGAATTCATACCCAAAAGGGTTTGTTTAAAAGTGTTCCGAATGGTGTTAACTTCTTCTTGTAGACCCTGTAATAATATTTATACAAGGGTGATTGTCATAAGGCCCCACATCTATGACCATTGCTTTAATAGAATAGTGATTCTAAGTAGTTATACCTTATAACATAAAGTGGGTTTTGGAAACGAAAACGGTGGGTAATACCAAGTTACAATGAAAACAAGGTATTCCTAGCTATATACCTAGGATCGTTTATATATAACTCATTATCGACATAGGAGGAGGTGATAGTATGTTAAAATCGGTTAGAGAAATAAAAGGAAAAAAGACTATAGTACATTATGGTTGAGGAATGAATGGAACTTTAAAGACACAATATCAACTCAAAGTACCCAAATAAAAGGACAATAAGAATTTTTCTTTTTTGTGTGTGTAAATTTAGAGGTACATTACATATGGTATAAGAGCAAAAAGGTGACAACACTGGACCTGAATAGGGCCACAATAGCTGCTTAGTATATATTTATATATTTCGATTTATGTAAAGCTAACAAAAAAAAAATCTTATGGTTACAAACATAAAGCTATTTCTATTTTGTGTTAATTATGGCAGCTCAGAATGATGCAGAAATCAGGATGGGAGAAACCTGTAGCAGGGACCCCCTGGAGATCCAAGACAGAACAGTGACAGAAGCTCACCTACGGAAGTGTTAGAAACAATGAGAAACCTGATTGTTGAACTACATATTTTCAAAGAAGACAATGAAAAATTGAAGAAAGAACAATAGGAACAAAACGAAATAAATGAAGTCCTGTTGCGCAGTATAGTGACCAGGAAAATCCCAAAGGATGATAACCACGAGGAGGAAGTCAGCAAAAGGGCCTCCAATAATTCAGGACCAGAAACAAAAAAAAAGAGATAGCTCGTCGGAAGGAACACCTTCAGCTGAAGAAAAGACTAAATCTGACAGAAAAAGAAAACAAGTAGACCACCTTGAGGGAGAATTTAAAAATATTAGACCAACTACCTTTTATGGAGAATCCAAGATGGGAGAGGAAGTTGAGGCATGGTTGTTGGACATAAAAAAATACTTCCATATCTACAACTATTCCAGCAACATGAAGGTCAGAATGGCCATATACAACCTAAAAGGGAAGGTCAGCATTTGGTGGAAGGACCTGAAATTGGCCAAGGGCCTAAAGCAGAAATAGTTGGAATGGTCTGAATTTAAAAAGTATTTCAAGAAAAAATACCTTTTAGAAATTTACTATGAAAGGAAGACAAAGGAGTTCTACGAGTTACGATTGGACAGATGGCAATGGAGGACCTTATAAACAAATTTATGAAACTGCTAAGGTTCGTACCGTACATCTGTGAGGATAAAGTAAAAATTCAACGATTTCTAAGCTGTCTACCACAGTCCTACAAGGACATAATTGAGTTTGACAACCCCAAAACCTTGAACGAAGTATTCAGAAAAGCGTGAATGTGCTATGACCAGTATAAACATCGAGCATAATTTCCCAAAGCCTGGAAGGATAAGAAACAGGATCAAATGAACCAGCGGAAGAAGGGGTGCCAGCCAGCGCTTTATCGGAATACAACAAAGATTTTTCTGAGAAGGGATTTTCACTCCAATACCCCGAACACGCAAGGTAGCGGAAAATTGGTAAACCTGGGAACAAATAAGTTTGGGGACAACTCTCGTGAGCCATTGAAGTGTTGGGAATGTGGAGAGCCTCATCTTAGGAGGAACTGCCGACGTTTGAGTTTGACAAATAGAACTGCGGTTCATAACCTGCAAGAAGCCTCAACAGTAGGAGACATGGGCAAGAGCCTACATTGGATAAATGCAGCCATCGACGACCGACAAGCTGACCACCAGTTCTCAGTGGTAGAAATGGAAGGAAAAATCCATGACACTCGAATTTTTGATTTAATCGACCCTGGAGCAACATTAAGCTATATTACTTCGAAGGTAGTAGAGTCAAATAAACTCAAGAGACTGAATCACGCAAAATCATGGCTTGTGCAACTAGCGACAAGTACTAAAAGGAAAGTAATTGACTACATTTCAGATTTGGAGTTTAGCTTAGATGGTCAAACTATAAGGACTGATTTGAACATCCTACTACTAGGATCTTACAATATGATTATTGGGATGGATTGGTTGGAACGACACCAAGAAATATTAAATTGTTATACAAAGATGCTTAGCTATAAGGATGATTCTGACACTACCAGGACAACCCAAGGTCTACCGAAACCGGTATCAGTCAGACAAATTTCAGCGAATCAACTAAAGAAATGTATGAGAAAGGGATGTCAAGTTTATGCCATCCAAGTGATGAATCTAGCAGAAAAGGAGGATAAGCCAAAGTTGGAAGAATTTTTTGTCCTACGTGATTTCAAAGACATGTTTGTGGATGAGATACTAGAATTACCCCCTAGAAGGAAAATAGACTTCTCCATAGACCTGTTACCCAGTTCTGCTCCTATCTCAAAGGCGCCTTACAGGATCAGTCTACCAGAACTGACAAAATTAAAAATACAATTACAGGAATTGTTGGACAAAGAGTATATCAGACCGAGTGTCTCACCTTGGGGAGCACCGGTTCTCTTTGTGAAAAAGAAGGACGGTACTCTAAGATTATGTATCGATTATAGACAACTAAACAAAATGACTATTAAGAATAAATACCCCTTACCAAGGATAAATGATATGTTCGATTAAGTGGGGGGGGGGCAAGATCTTTTCAAAATTTGATTTACCATCCGGTTATCATCAAGTTCGGATAAAATACGAGGACATAAACAAAACAACATTTCCGACAAGATATGGACACTACGATTTTGTAGTCATACCTTTCAGACTCACTAACGCCCCAACCACGTTTATGTGCCTAATGAATAGTATTTTCAGTGAGTACTTGGACAAGTTCATGGTAGTATTCATCGACGATATACTGGTCTATTCAAAGACGGAGGAGGAACATGAAGAACACTTAAGAATAGTTCTGCAAATGTTATGGAAGCAGAAATTGTACGCCAATTTCAACAAGTGTGACTTCTATCAGGAAAAAATACAATATCTTGGACACATAATTTTAGCAGAGGGCATTGTCGTAGACCCAAAAAAGACGAAATCCATTATGGAATGGCTGGTACTTAAAGATGTAGCGGATATACGGTCGTTTATGGGAATCACCAGATATTACTGATGGTTTATAGAAGGGTTTTCCAAGATAGCCTACCCAATCACATCGTTACAAAAGAAAGGAACCAGGTTTAACTGGTCAGAGAAATGTCAAGACAGCTTCAACAAACTCAAGGAATTATTGACAACAACACCCATATTGAAAGTAGCAGACCCAGATAAAGACTTCACCATATGTGTTGATGCAAGTAAAGAAGGACTAGGTGGTGTCCTAACTCAGGAAGGACACGTTATTTGACTACATTTCACTCATGACTTAGAATTGGTAGTAGTAATACATGCCTTAAAGATGTGGCGACACTACATAATGGGCAAAAGATTCCTATTATTAACGGACAATAACAGGGTGAAATATTTGTTTAACCAACCAGATCTTAACGCAAGGTAGGCAAGGTGGTTAGCTCTCTTGAGCGAATTCGACTTCGAGGTTAGACATACCAAGGGCAAGGAAAATAAAGTAGTGGACGCTTTAAGTAGAATAATCCATGGGTTATTTGAGATGAATACTAGTTGGGAAAAAAGTGATCTGGAAGAAAGAATAAAGACGACCGATATTGATGACAAAAACTATACTAAAATAATGGTAGAATTTCCGAACAGTACCGTGAACTCAGATAAACCAGATCTAAGTATCGACGAGAAGGGACTGCTACGATTTAAAGACAGACTTTAAATACCAGATTCAACAGGTTTAAAATTAGCAATCTTGGACGAAGTCCATAAGAAACCGTATTCTGGCCACCCAGGTTACCAGAAAATGATAAAAACACTTAGGAAACTATTTTATTGGCCTAGTATGAAGGGTGAAAGAGAAGAATACTTGGATAGGTTCCAAGATTGTCAGTAGGTTAAGGCCGAGCACCAAGATCCAGCTAGCCTATTACAGCCATTGCCAGTAACAGAATGGAAATGGGAGACTATATCACTGGACTTTATAACAGGTTTGCCTAAAACTCAGAAACAGAATGACTATATCATGGTTGTAATTGATAAACTCAGTAAGTCTGCACACTTTATTCCTATAAAGTCTACTTTTAAAGATATAAACATTGCTGAAATATTCATGAAATAAATCTTTAGACTGCATGGTATTCCTAAAATGGTGATTTCAGATAGAGACGTAAAATTCACATCCGCCTTTTGGAAGGAATTGTTTGCAGGGCTCAATACCAACTTGAATTTCAGTACAAGTTATCATCCACAAATGGATGGAAAGACTGAAAGGAAAAACTAGATCGTAGAAGATATGCTTTGCATGTATGTAAGGACAAAACCAAACAAGTGGGAAGAGTATCTGCATTTGGTAGAATTTGCATATAACAATGGGTACCAAACTTCGGCTAAGTTAATCCCTTTCGAAATACTGTATGACAGAAAGTGTACGACCCCAATTAGCTAGGATAACCTGGTTTATAGACTCATGGTCGAACCAGAAATGCTCCAAGAAATGGAGAACATGGTAAAAAAGGTACAAAAAAACTTGAAAGAAGCATAGGACAGACAAAAGAGTTATGCAGATTAGAAAAGAAGGCACTTGGAATTTCAAACAAGAGACCATGCTTATTTGAAATTCAAAGCCCAGAAAATCTCGTTGAAGTTAGGGAACTGTGCCAAGTTGGTACCTAGTTTTTTTGGGCCCTTTGAGATACTAGCTCGAATTGGACCCGTCGCATACCAACTTTCACTTCCATCTAATCTAAGAATTCATAATGTATTTCATGTTTCATTGCTGAAAAAGTATATTCATGACCCTACTCATATGATTGATTGGAACTTGATGCAGGTGGAAACCAAAAGCGAGTTCCAGGTGGAACCCCAACGTATTCTGGACCAGAGAGAAATAACACTTTGGAACAGAGTCGTCACTCAGGTAAAGGTGAAATGGAAGCACTTTAGTCCTGAGGAGGCCACTTAGGAGTTGGAAGGAGAATTGAGAAAATCTCATCCAATCCTGTTCCAAGAAAGGAACGAACACTGAGGATAGTTTTTTATTTAAGGGGGAAAGGATGTGACATCCCCAAAAATAAAGAAATTAAAAATATTTTTAGAATTTAAATTGCTGGAAATTTGTTTCCGTTTTTAGTAAATTCAAAATTGGAATTTTTTTTCCATTTATGGCAATTTCGAATTTCGAATTTTATAATTGTAATAAATGATTTTGACTGTTGGGCAGAGATCTGATTTGTCCCAACTAGATATTGGACTATGGCACTTGTATGAAAAAAATAATATTTTATATTGATTGCAGGGGGCAAAGGGGGCAACCATGTTAAATTTAGTTGACCATGACTCCATGAGAGGGGAACATGTTGGAACTAACAGAACTGTGGTTCATAACCTGCAAGAAGCCTTGATAGTAGGAGACGTGGGCAGGAGCCTATATCAAATAAATGCAGCCATCGACGACCGACAAGTTGACCACCAGTCCTCGGTGGTAGAAATGGAAGGTAAAATCCATGACACTCGAATTTCTGTTTTAATCGACCCTGGAGCAACATTAAGCTATATTACTCCGAAGGTAGTAGAGTCAAATAAACTCAAGAGACTCAAGCACGTAAAATCATGGCTTGTGCAACTAGCGACAGGTACTAAAAGGAAAGTAATTGACTACATTTCAGATTTGGAGTTCAGCGTAGATGGTCAAACTATAAGGACCGATCTGAATATCCTACCATTAGGATCTTACAATATGATTATTGGGATGTATTGGTTGGAACGACACCAAGCAATATTAATTTTTTATACAAAGATGCTTAGCTATAAGGATGATTCTGACACTACTAGGACAACCCAATGTATACCGAAACCAGTATCAGTCAGACAAATTTCAGCGATGCAACTAAAGAAATGTATGAGAAAGGGAAGTCAAGTTTATGCCATCCAAGTGACAAATCTAGCAGAAAAGGAGGATAAGACAAAGTTGGAAGACTTTGTTGTCCTACGTGATTTTAGAGACATGCTTGTGGATGAGATACCAGAATTACCCCCTAGAAGGGAAATAGAATTCTCCATACACCTGTTACCCGGTTCTGCTCCTATCTCGAAGGTGCCTTACCGAATGAGTCTACCAGTATTGACAGAATTAAAAATACAATTACAGGAATTGTTGGACAAAGAGCATATCAGACCTAGTGTCTCACCTTGGGGAGCACTAGTTCTCTTTGTGAAAAAGAAGGATGGTACTCTAATATTATGTATTGATTATAGACAACTGAACAAAATGACTATTGCGAATAAATACCCCTTACCAAGGATAAATGATCTGTTCGATCAAGTGGGGTGGGCCAAGATCTTTTCAAAATTAGATTTATGATCCGGTTATCACCAAGTTCAGATAAAAGAAGAGGACATAAACAAAACAACATTTCAGACAAGATATGGACACTACGAGTTTGTAGTCATACCTTTCGGACTCACTAATGCCCCAGCCACATTTCTATGCCTAATGAACAGTATTTTCAGTGAGTACTTGGACAAGTTCATGGTAGTATTCATCGACAATATCCTGGTCTTTTCAAAGACAGAGGAGGAACATGAAGAACACTTAAGAATAGTTCTGCAAACGCTAAGGAAGGACAAATTGTACGCCAATTTCGACAAGTGTGACTTCTATCAGGAAAAAACACAATATCTTGGACACATAATTTCAACAGAGGGCATTGTCATAGAGCTATAAAAGAAGAAAGCCAATATGGAATGTCGGTACCTAAAGATGTAGTGGATATACGGTCGTTCATGGGAATCATCGGATATTACCACCATTTTATAAAAGGGTTTTCCAAGATATCCTACCCTATCACATCGTTACAAAAGAAAGGAACCAGGTTTAACTGGTCAAAGAAATGTCAATACAGCTTCAACAAACTCAGGGAATTATTGACAATGACACCCATATTCAAAGTAGCAGACCCAGATAAACACTTCACCATATGTGTTGATGCAAGTAAACAAGGACTAGGTGGTGTCCTAACTCAAGAAGAACACGTTATTTCTTATGAGTCCCGAAAATTAAAATAATAGGAGCGAAATTATGTCACTCATGAATTAGAATTGGCAGCAGTAATACATGCCTTAAAGATGTGGCAACACTACATAATGGGCAGAAGATTCCTATTATTAATGGACAATAGCAGGGTGAAATATTTGTTTAACCAGCCAGATCTTAACGCAAGGTAGGTAAGGTGGTTAGATTTATTGAGCAAATTTGACTTCAAGGTCAGACATATCAAAGGCAAGGAAAATAAACTAGCGGACGCTTTAAGTAGAAGAATCCATGGGTTATTTGAGATGAATACTAGCAGGGAAGAAAGTGATCTGGAAGAAAGAATAAAGACGACGGGTATTGATGACGAAAACTATACTAAAATAATGGTATAATTACCGAACAATACCGTGAACTCAAATAAGCCATATCTAAGTATCGATGAGAAGGGACTGCTATGATTTAAAAACAAACTTTACATACCAGATTCTGCAGGGTTAACATTAACAATCTTGGACGAAGTGCATAAGAAACCGTATTCTGGCCACCCAGGTTACCAGAAAATGATAACAACACTTAGGAAACTATTTTATTGGCCTAGTATGAAGGGCGAAAGAGAAGAATACTTGGCCAGGTGCCAATATTTTCAATAGGTTAAGGCCGAGCACCAGCATCCAGCTGACCTATTACAGCCATTGCCAGTACCAGAATGGAAATGGGAGACTATATCACTCGACTTTATAACCGATTTTCCTAAAACTCATAAACATAATGACTCTATCATGGTTGTAATCAATAAACTCAGTAAGTCTGCACACTTTAATCCTGTAAAGTCTACTTTTAAAGCTATAAACATTGCATAAATATTCACGAAACAAATCTTCAGATTGCATGGTATTCCTAAAATAATAATTTCAGATAGAGATGTAAAATTCACATCCGCCTTTTGGAAGGAATTGTTTGTAGGGTTTAATACCAACTTGAATTTCAGTACAAGTTATCATCCACAAACGGATGGATAGACCGAAAGGACAAACCAGATCGTAGAGGATATGCTCCACATGTATGTAAGGACAAAACCGAACAAGTGGGAAGACTATCTGCATTTGGTAGAATTTGCATATAACAATGGGTACCAAACTTCGACTAAGTTAAGCCCTTTCAAAATACTGTATGACAGAAAGTGTGCAACCCCAATTAGATGGGATAAATCGATAGACAAACTCATGGTTGGACTAGAAATGCTCCAAGAAATGGAGAACATGGTAAGAAAGGTACAACAGAACTTGAAAGAAGCACATGACAGACAAAAGAGTTATGCAGATCAGAAAAGAAGCCACTTGGAATTTCAAACAGGAGACCATGTTTATTTTAAATTCAAAGCCCAAAAAATCTCATTGAAGTTAGGGAACTGTGCCAAGTTGGCACCCAGGTTTTGTGGGCCCTTCGAGATACTAGCTCGAATTGGACCCGTAGCATTCCAACTTGCACTTCCAGCTAATCTAAGAATTCATAATGTATTTCATGTTTCATTGCTATAAAAGTATATTCATGACCCTACTCATATGATTGATTGTAACTTGGTGTAGGTGGAACCCGAAGGCGAGTTCCAGGTGGAACCCCTGCGCATTCTCAACCGGAGAGAAATAGCACTTCGGAACAAAGTCGTCGCTTAGGTAAAGGTGCAATGGAAGCACTTTAGTCCTGAGGAGGCCACTTGGGAGTTGGAAGGAGAATTGTGGAAATCTCATCAAATCCTGTTCCAGGAAAGGAACGAACACTGAGGATAGTGTTTTATTTAAGGGGGAAAGGATGTGATATCCCCAAAGATAAAGAAATTAAAAATATTTTTAGAATTTAAATTGCTGGAAATTTATTTCCGTTTTTAGTAAATTCAAAATTGTAAATTTTTTGCCATTTATGCCAATTCCGAATTTCAAATTTTATAATTGTAATAAATGATTTTGACTTTTGGGCAGAGATTCAATTTGTCCCAACTAGATATTGGACTATGACACTTGTATGAAAAAAATAATATTTTATATTGATTGTAGGGGGCAAAGGGGACAACCATGTTAAATTTAGCTGACCATGACTCCATGAGAGGGGAACATGTTGGAACTACCTCTAGGCTGATTTTTACAAGTGGAAAATCAGTGAAATGGCCATTGGCAGCCCTTGAAAATCATGGATTTAGATAGCTGCGAAAATTCCCAAAGGAGGGAAAGAAGACCTAGGCAAATCGATAAATAAGCATATGTGCGGAGGATGGACGCTGCCAAGTATGCTGGAAAAGGAAAACTATTGATTTTTTTCCCCTTGCTGTTATGAACACTGAATGGGTGTAAGGAAAGGGGGTGACTACCGGTTCGAAGGACATTGCGGAGGAGGGATTTCCAAGTTTTCCCTCATGGACGCATGGTCAGGCTAGGGGGTGACCCATGCAACTAATCTTAGCTGCTCGGTTCTATGGTTGGGAGGAACATGGTTGTTCCCTTTGTTTTTCCATGATTTTAGTTCAGATATGCTACTCTAACCCATATCTATCCGAATTCTTTTATTTTCTGTGGTACTGTACATGTTAAATCTTTGTTGAAGTGGTTCGTAGCATCTGTTTTAATGATCATATAATTGTTGTGTGTTATTTATTGTACCTGAATTTCAATATCTTTGTCTCCATGGGGTGAATTGGTTGCGGATGTAATGAAATTCTTAAGGTTAACATGCATTCATAAACTTATACAAAGGTCGTCCGATGACTACAGTCTATAGCTATCCTCTCAATTAAATCTGTTGAACAAAAGAAAATTGAATTTTCTTGCATAGTGAAATTGTAGCCAAGTGTACAAATTCCTATGGCGAAACTATATTTTCTGTAGATGACTATAGTATACATCGAACCTCCACTAGTAATTATACAAGTTCAAAACTCTAAACAAATATACCCTGCAACACTGAGAATTATATGTGATATGCATTTAGACCTGTATAGGTATAGTATGAACAGAGATACATTATATAATGGGTAATCTTTATAAACAATACAGTGACGCTATAGTAAACTGACCATAACAGAGTCAGGTAATATATTTATATAAACATATTCGTAGGAAAGTACTTTAGCAAACCCCATAGACCTCAGTACAAAAAAATTGGAGTTTTGGTACTATAGTATAATTTTAGTAGTTTCATCGTAGGAACAAAATTGTCTTAATTCTGGTGAGAAGATCGATCAAATGCTTGTTTAATGGATGAAATAGGAACAAAAGTTAAAATATTAATCTCATAGCATAGCTACAGTGCAATATGTAATTCATAACAACACTGGATATATGATATGAATGAATAAATTAATACACAAGAGGGAAAACAATTACGAATGGGAAAAACGAGGCTCGGGCTAGACTCCTACCATTACTTTTTTTATATCAGAATAAGTTTCCGAACTTAAAAAAAACTTGGAAGGCTTGAATACAATCGCACAGTACCAGTGCGAATGAACCCCCTTAAACACAACATCATGGTGCTAGTCGTTGGTTTAATACCGTGCATAGTTAAATCATATCGGGACGAAGGTGAATAGAATCGCACAGTACCAGTGTGAATGAACCCCCTTAAACAAAACATTACTGTGCTAGCCATAGGTTTAATACTGTGCATAATTAAATCATATCGGGACGAAGGTATAATTAATAATAATAATAATTCTAGTAAATTAATGAGAACAATTCAAGAAAAGAATTCAACTCTGTTTTTGACAAACCAATGTTTCGGAAATATAGAGGATGTTAAACACAAAAATGGCAGTTCCAAATCCAATTGCTTCAATGATATCCACAACAAATAAACTCAATACGTAAGTTTCATAATTATTTAACGAAACGACTATCCAGATATCACGAATCAAACCAGGCGTAAGCTTGCCGTACTTTTTAAGTACCAGTCATTAATACAAATTAGGGCGTACCCTTAAAACAACTAATATAGAACTGGGAAATGAAATTTCTTCAAGGCATTAAGAAACGAGACGTAGCCTTGATCATCGGTGCATGTAACCTGTAATAACTTAAATGGAGGGGCTTGGTAGTTGGAACCCAAGTACCTATTGAAAGAGTGAAGAGGGCATTCCCATGCCACGACGTAATCACATCCTGCACGAAATAAGGTGAAACATTAAAAACAATATCTGACAACAATAACACAATCATATTTAAGAACATAACGTAATGAGAAAGGAGTCAATGATGAACTTAACTATAACAGAGAATTTTACACCCTTCGCCATTGCGCCAAACCATGTGCCTCCCAGACCGAAAAGGGAAAAGGAGATCGTGCCTCCCTGATGGGTACCCTCGCATATCAAAGGGGCCCATCATTAGTGACGAGTACCAGTGTATAACCCAAAGAAATCATCAATAGGGATAACATGTGTATAATGAGCGTAAAGCATTAGTAAATATCAATCCATTGGAATAGTCTAAATATAAACAGAAAGGACTAAACCGCCTCTGGACATTAAGACGACACCTACAATCGATGTAATAATACCAGTGAATTTAAAGTTTAAACACAAAAATTCTTTTCAAGATCAACACTGTACCGAGAGGTCTTTTACACATAGGAAATGACGGTTACAAACTCTATCAACTAGGATTTAACAGACGGAGGAAGCCAAATCCAATACGAAAGTTTCGTTAAGGAAATAACTAAAATATAATATTTCGGATGCACGATTACAATAGACATCGGGATAAGACCTTCCACAAGAGGAATATGGCTCGGTCTCGACAGGAAAGCCAGTACAAAGAGAGGGTAAATGGTGAAATACCTAAACCTTGCTAGAGCACCACCGATTCCCCTTTTTTTCTGTAGTAAGATTGATATAAAACAAGAATGCTACCAAGGAATCTGAACGTGAACGGGAGTTTACAGAAAACTACTCGATGAGACAGAAAAGGCCCGAATGCAAAAGGACAAGAATAGCCAAGTCGACTTACCTCACACAGGTTGTCCGTCGGGGAGTTTGCTTCCAAGAACTCTTCCACCTGGAACAAGGTCTGATTTCACAGAAGCATGACCATGATGCTAAGACGGAAAATCTAAAACAAGGTTTAGTCTGGAACGTTCCATTTTCCTTCAACAAGCTAGGACTGGAGTGAAGTGAAAGCTTTGGGATACCCTTTCATATGGAGTAATGGCGAATGGGTGGGAATCTCACCTGGCGATGTGAACAAATGGTAAGTGATGACATTTCATTGGGCATGTCAGTCGAACTCTATAATGATTAGGATTATCTCATAGCACCATAAATGTTCCAAATAGGCATTTAAGATGAGAGGGTTCTGACCTGTATTGTCTTCTCAGAAAATTAATGGCGAGGAACCCGGATGGCCTATGTAGGGTTGATTCTTTTATCACCTTGTTACACCGGTTATATGTTGAACCCAATTACCTTTACTTTAACCATAACCTACCCAAAGTTTAGCCTCTGCGTGCTTATGCATTTGTATAGTTTAGTGTTTGAATTCATACCCAAAAGGGTTTGTTTAAAAGTGTTTCAAATGGAGTTAACTTCTTCCTATAGACCCTGTAATAATATTTATACAAGGGAGATTTTCATAAGGCCCCACATCTATAACCATTGCTTTTATAGAATAGTGACTCTAAGTAGTTATACCTTATAACATAAAGTGGGTTTTGGAAATGAAAATGGTGGGTAATACCAAGTTACAATGAAAACAAGGTTTTCCTAGCTATATACCTAGGATCGTATATATATAACTCATTATCGACATAGGAAGAGGTGACAGTATGTTAAAATCAGTTAGAGAAGTAAAAGGAGAAAAGACTGTTGTACATTATGGTTGAGGAATGACTAGAACTTTAAACACACAGTATCAACTCAAAGTACTCAAATAAAAGGACAATAAGAAATTGTTTTTTTGTGTGTGTAAATTTAGAGGTACATTACAAATTTTATCCAGGAAAAGTCAAAGATCGCACACTGACATAGAAGATCAGGGACACCTATGGTGACGTGATGATAAGGGAACAAGAGGCTATAAGGTAGCTTCCATCCAGAGTGGTGCAGTGCACCTCGCATGTCAACTGATAGCTGGAAATTTAGTAAGGAAGAACCGACCTACGTAGGTCACTGGATTTGTAGTTGACCTCGTTGAGAAGTGTGCGGAAGGCCTATAGATTAACTGGGCGAAGTACCTAGTTAACCAGTTGGAGCTAGAATTTCGAGAAGCCTAGGATCAGGGTTATGAATTTCATTTCAGCTGGCTCCTGGTACTCATTGCATTTGTTTCCTGGGAGATGCCGGAAGGAGCGACCTTCCCAAACAAAGAGTCGTTTGAACCGCTTGCCATGAAGTTCGCTACCCTATGGTATTCCACTGATATGAACAAATAGTGGCAGTCGAATGTTGTGTTCCATACATAATAACTCCATCTAAAGAAAGCCATCGAAGTTGAGCCTCTCATTACTCCAAACACCTTAAAGAGGTTCTGACCCCTAATGAAGTTCAGTGCACATCGACACTTCACCTACATTACAGTGTGTGAAGATGAACATAAAGAGCAACTCCTGTCATATTATAAGATTACAGAAGAAGATATGGAGGAAATCACTAAGGAATGGTCCACTAACCTCCTTTTCCCCACCAACCCTATAGAGATATCTGATCTTCACATCCCTGAGGACACTCATAAAGAACATAATACACCCGGACCCAGTAGGTAGAAGAAGTCTGAGGAGGTCCAAAACTTAAGCAACACCTCAAGGAATATTTCTTCCATGTAACCTAACCAAGGGGGTGGTGATGAAGTAGAATCTTAATAGAATCCCAGCGAAGCAACACCACCCAAAGATGATGTTGACCCCTTGAAGAAGAGGAAGGTTTCCCCCCAAAACATTCTTCCTGGAAGAAGTCGAAAGCCACTATGACCAAGATGCAGACTGTCCTCACCTCCGATGATTTTGACTTCATCATAGCAGCTGTGAACGATGATTCACTAGAAATTGTAGACAAACAAGAGGTCAAGCAGGAAGAAATGTATGATAGGATTGAATTCGATCTCCAAGGGGTACAACAAGCCCTTCAGTCCAGTCGTGCAGTCTCCACTACACCGGGAGAAATAGAGTTGGGAGATGAGCCAACCCAACTCAACCGACTAGCTGATACATTCAAAGCTCACCTTCGACGAGCACAAGAGGAAACAGAACAAGCCACCCATGATTTGATTCAAGTACAAGGAGTACTTTTCGAATAACGCAGAGTTGCAGAAAAGGAAAACACTTTTTTCCAAGCATAGTTCAATGAAGAAAAAGCATAGATGGAACAAGGAAAATAACAGTTTCTCATAGAGAAACTCGAAGTGAAAGAAGCGGTTAGTATAGAAATTTTCTCTGTGACAGTCGTAGAAATAAAGGTAGATGATCGAGTCACGCAACAAGTAGAGAATCTCGCAGAAGCTATCTAGAAGCTACAACAATGCATAGCAGACTTAGAGCTCTGCGGAGTGCCCGAGACTCCACATGATGTAAGGGATTAAAGAGAATCAACTGCTTGAAGTGGAGTTGAGAGAATAAAACCCATTACTATGGAATGTAAGAAACTTACTGATCGCAATTCCCATAACTACGAGAAAATTTGAGAGAATCCAGAACTGAAGGCATAAGAGTCGCAGCTCCAAGAGGCAAAGTATGAAACCCCTGTTAGATATGGAAAGAATGAAGCGCTCCTAAGAGAAACACACCGCCAAGCATCAGATCCACACTATCTAGAGTAGAGTTATGGAAGTAACTCAGAGGCTCTAACCTGTACAAGATAATGCCTACCAATTGTTCACATAGGTCGAAGGCCAAGGAGCAGAACTAGAGAAGGTTGTCACTGTAGTTGAACAACACTTAGAGGGACATGTGAATGAGGTAATCATCCAAGAGTGTGCTGCACAAGAGACCATGGCACAACAACAAGTCAAAGCAGCTCGAGCCAATCTCGATGCTTTCAAAGCAGAACTACCTAGATAAGAGTGACTCGGGAAGAGTCACATGTGAGTGTTGGGGGCCTATTGTCCCTTGACAAAGTTTTGAGAGATCCTTGGTCAAGTTTGACCTATTTTGGGACTTTGAAAGCCTATGAAAGGAGGAGCACAAGACGAAGTGGAGATTGCAGGATCTCTACCCTTTTTGGGTCCTTTTTGGGATTTGGGATTATGTAACGGGTATGGGATGTTGGCCCATGGGTTTACCCATGTTTAGGCCTAATTTATATGTATAAATAGATTCTAAAGCAATGTAGTGGGTATGAATGGATAAGTGATAGATCTATGTGATTGAAGGATTGTAAGTGCTTTGTGCATACTGTGTGAGACTTTCAGAGCTATGTGCAAGGAATTGTAAGAAGGCTTGGTGTTGTACCCTAGCTCTAAGAAGGAGGATATGGCGTAGTACACGTAGATCTCTTGTCTTCTACAGAGTAGGATTTTGATGCTATGTGCCTGTAAGAATATTGACCAAAGATAATAAAGAATAAGAGTTGGTGGACGTAGCCCCAGGGTGGGGGTGAAGCACATAAATACTGTGTTGTTCTTCTTTGTGTGATGTCTTGATATGTTTATGTCTTTACTTTCTAAGTGCTTTGATATATATATATAGATAGATATGTTTATGCTTTGTGCTAATGATGTGTATGTATGTTAGATATGACCTATGTGAATGTGCTTCATGCTTGAATCTGCTAGATACAATCTACCTCTCTATGATAAGTGCTTAGATACATTAGATCTGAGTGAATGATGCAATTCTCTGTTTTATCTACATAGTAGGTAGTGGTTAAATATTTATGAAATGTCAGTGGTAAGTTCTCTCTTAAGTATTACAAGCACGGATCTATTTCCCAGCTAAGGTTGTAGACACCTGAGTCCTACAACCACCCCTACCCCTACCTCAGGTGAGACTTCATCTGCTTCGCAGGTGTTATCGAAAGGGTCGATAGTTAGGGTTTTGTTGGTGCGTTGTTCTAGCATTGAACACTGGGTCTGCCCCTATGGCAACACTTTCCCTCATGACCGAGGTTTTCAACATGCCTAAGCCACGTTCGTAGCATCTGTTTTTGCCTCCTGGCCAACAACTTCTGAATATACCATCTGGTTTTCCTCTTCAAAGGTCGTTCATACCTCCGGTTTACCTTTGACTCCTGCTGCATCTTGGATGCAAGCTTCTCCATCTACTCTCAAATTTCACTGAGCTCCTTATCCATCTCCGCAATTATCTTTTGTGAGTGGAATTCTCCTTGACCATACTTATGACCTTCAATGGCCATATTGCCTTCTTCCTTCCCTCCTGGAAAGTATGTTGTTCACTCTACAACTGAGAGAATCTTCATATTTTCCTTCGCCTAAAATCTATTAACGAAGAAGTGTGCTCTGACACCACTCTGGTATCAGACTATCTGTGTGTCTCCTTCCAACCTCACTGTGTAGATGAAATCAAAGCTCTGATACCATTCTGGTGCCAACCTCCCCTTACTCCAAAGGGATAACATGACCTCTTTGTCTAGGATCGTTCAATTTATCAAGTCAGATGACTTGTCGGGCTCTGGATAGAACCAATTTGACTTGACATAGGCAGCCTCTTCAATTCCTCAACACCTGTCATGTGGAACATGCAGACCTTATCCTCAACAGTTTCAACTCTTACATCAATGACCTTAGCTCTCGATGCTAAGATTATTTTTTGATGTGACCATAGTTTATGACTGTGAATCAACTCCCTTCGCGATATCACACTTTGAGACTTTCTCAAACTACTTCCTCCCTTTTATGATTTCTGAATTGGCGAATGCTTCAGGACGAGATCTACGGTCTGCATTCCTCTTGTGATCAATGACTGTGATAGAATCACGAGTTCAGACTTCACGAATCCTATCTCCTCTCGACTCCAATTTTCAAACTTACAAACCAGTGATGCACTGATCCTTTTCCATGTGTCCTTCCATATCCAACATCATGGATTTGAAATCCCTCTTCACGACTTCACGAAGATCCTTGTTCACTCCCGCAAATGTTTTGAAGTTATTTCTCCCAAACCTCTTGATCTTCTACCACCTTTCTTCTCCTTGACAATGAGTGACTTCTCTGCCTTCGACATTTTGGAAAATCCTCGAATCCCTTGGACATTTAGCACAATTTCTCCTTTGGATACTTAAACTGTTCTCGAAGGCTTTTCGCACACCTTGCAAAAATATGTGCAACTTTCCTGTGACTTTTCTCAGCTTGAAAACCTCCAAGGTTCCAAGTTCCTCTACGAGCTTCTATTTCCCTACTGGTAGTCTAGCACTCTGCTCCCTGAGCTTATAAGGTGAACTCTCAATACCTTTAGTGCACTTCTTGCACTTGGCTCAGTTCTTCGACGACTTCTCACTCAGTCTTACGGAAAGGTTTCAGGCACCTCCTTTCCTTTGTCGATGCACTTCTTGCAAAGACTTCCTTCACCAGAATGTTCAACAATTATGGGAGTCTTCTACACCTTCACCTGTGTAGTTCCTGGGTATGCTCACTCAATCTCAATGGCCTCCTTCCAGAGTATTCTAGAGTCTTCAATAACTCTGCATTGTGCTTCCCTCCACACAATATTTATTTTCAAGGGACCTAACCACCTTGAAATTTCTCCCTGAGTCTGTAAGAAAATATGGCGTGCCCTCCTGGAAAATTCTCTTCTGACTCCACTGAGTTCAGGTACTCACTCCTTGTGTTGGCTTACAGATTTTTCCATCTCCATTGCGCACTCCTTGCACTTAGCCTAGAGTTCCAGACTTAACTTAACACACTCATGGATAGAAAATTGTATCTCTATCCCTGTAAACGATTTCTAACATCTATCTACAACTCACAACATGAAATTGACATTCGTAACACAACATCCATTGAACATAAATGTAAAACATGAAAAACAGTCATTTTTTCTATTAATGGTTAAATTCCAAATTACAATGGTGGAGTGAGAGTTGCAACTGAGTCTCGACTCTCTGCATTTCTCTTCCTACAACATGACTTGTTTAACCTACAACCAACCCAATTTTTCTAACCTCTCAACAACCCAACTCTCGTCTAACCTCTACATTGCTTATAATAGATATATTTATACAAGAGGGACTCAAATGAGCTTCCCTCCCAAGCTAACAAATGGTGTCAAATAACCATCCCTAATGCTTATCGAAAGGGAAAATTACAATGGTAGCGATCCTGCTCCAAATTGGACACAGGTCTATTTTTTTTCCAGCCTATTAATAACGAATTCATCTCTTGTTCATGCGAAGGAATGATTCTTCTCTTCCATCTTGTCTCCAATTAATGTCCCGATCACGCCTTGGATATTCAAGGAAAAAATGAGAGAACGACGCCTCTCCTTCCTTGAATTCACACCAGGCGTGTTGATTAGTTGGCGTGTGCTTGATGGAGCGATGCTCTTGCATCATACTCCATAGAAGAAATAATCATGAGCTCCTTCTCATGGGCTTTCCAACGTGGTTGAAATCCACCTAGATCCAAAAATTTCTCTTGGAGTTGTCTCTCAGTTCCTCTACTCCATTGCTTCTTTTCCTACATCTTCCTCGCTGCTCGTGCAGGTCTTCTATCGTCCATATTCCTCGTTCTGACCAATTTTTCTATTGACTCCAACATAAGCCTTATTATCCCCTCAATCACCTCGTCCAACTACTCCATCGGTTGGTTCTTTTTTTGTAGACTGTCTCACTGCACTCGCTCCTTGTCGATGGATGAATAACACTGATTCCCCAATACATCTTCTTCCTTTTTGGTCTTAGCTTTCCACTCTGCTGTATCCTCCACTTCTCCAGTCTCTATATTGAACTGCCATTTAGTTGTTTCTCCTTACATATTGATCCCTATCAGTTCTTCAGCTGACTCTATTCTAGCTTCCCCCAACTGCTTCTCATGCTAGTGCAATTCTTCATCCTCCTCCAACTTAGCCTATTGTATGTGCATGCCTTGAACTACCACTCTTATTTCAAGGGATTCAAATTCTCCATACAAACCAGAAAAGTCTATCTTGTTTACTTCTTCTTCTTCTACAAAACCTAGTGCTGCAACCATCTCCTATTCAACTTCCTGGATGAAAACATCGAGCGATCTTGTTGAATGATCCTCTCCTCTCATCGAGATAGACATCAGTATCTGTTCCTTCAGCTCCTTGACATTCTCTAATTGTTGTCTCCTTGTTACCTCTGCAACATATATGCTATCCTCTCCTCGGATCCTTAGTAGGAATATCTCTATCCCTACGATGATCAAAACGTCTCTTTGGTCCTCCCCTTCTGTAGTGACGAAAGTTTCTAACTTGTCATCATCTTCATTCACGTGTCTCATTGTTCTATGTGAATCTCTAACTGAGTGATATTTCTCTTTCGCCTCCTCATCTGTCAATGAACTCTCAGTTGAGTTCACCTCTTCTCCCTTGCCCATCTGGAAATTTTGGATGTCTCCTCTGCCCACCTAGCATTTTACGAGATCCATTGACCCCTTCTCGTTTCTCACCTGGAAATCTATGAGACTCTTGCCAAATATCTTTCCCTCATGATCGAGGTTTTCAGCATGCATCAACCACCTTCATAGAAATTGTTTCTTCCTCCTCATAAACAACTTCTCAACATGACATCTAGTTGTCCTCTTCAAAGGCTATTTGTACCTCTAGTCTACCTTTGATTCCTGTTTCATCTTGGATGCAAGCTTCTCCATCTTCTCTCGAATTTGACTGAGATCCTTGTCCATATCCTCCTTTCTCTTCTGTGAGTGGACTTATCCTCAACCGTGCTTATGACCGTCAATGGCCATCTTGCCTTCTTCCTTCCCTCGTGGCAAGTCTGCTATTCACTATGCAACTGAGAGCATCTTCAACTTTTCCTTCGCCTGAAATATATCGAGGAAGTTGTGTGCTCTGATACCACTCTGGTATCAAACTATCTCTTTGTCTCCTTCCGCCCACACCCTACAGACAAAATTAAATCTCTGATACCACTTTGACGCCAACCTCCCCTTACTCCAAAGGGATGACACGACCTCCCAATATAGGATAATTCAAGTCATTGAGTCGGATGACTTGTGGGGTTCTGGATAGAACTGATTTGAATTGGAATAGGCCCCCTCTTCAATTCTTCGGAACCTACGATGTGGCACCTACGGACCGTCTCCTCAACATTTTCAACTCTTACACTAACAACCTTAGCTCTCGATGCTAAGATTCTTCTTAGATGTGACCATGGGTTTTGACCGTGAATCAACTCCCTTTGTGATCTCACACTTCGATACTTTCCCGAACTGCTTCCTCCCTTTTCTGATTTCTGAATCGACGATTTCTTTGGGACCAAATCTACGGTCCTCGTT
This sequence comes from Picea sitchensis, assembly GCA_010110895.2. NCBI lineage: Eukaryota > Viridiplantae > Streptophyta > Pinopsida > Pinales > Pinaceae > Picea > Picea sitchensis. Next base: position 123,547 of record SNQJ01S0061805.1, on the reverse strand, counting down.
CCTCTCGTGATTAATGATTGTGATCGAATCGTGGGTTCGAACTTCGCGAGTCCTGTCTCCTCTCAACTCCATTTTTCCAACTATGAACCTGTGATGCACTGATCCTTTGCCACACGTTCTTCTAGATCCAACGACCTGGATTTGAAATCTCTCTTTGCGACTTCACAAAGATCCATGTTCGCTCCTCCAAACCTTCCGAAGTTCTTCCTCCCGAACCTCTTGATATTATGCCACCTGTCTTCTCCTTGACAATGAGTGACTTCTTTGCCTTCGATACTTTGAAAAATCCTTGACTCCCTTGCACACTTAGCACAATTCCTCCTTTCGAGACTTAGATTGTTCTCGAAGGATTTCCGCACTCCTTTCATAAATCTGTTCAAATTTCCTACGACTTTGCATGACTTGAAAACCTCCAAGGTTCGAAGTTCCTCTGCGAACTTCTATTTCCCTCTTGGCAATATATCACTCTGCTCCTCAATATTATAAGGAGAAATATCAATACCTTCAGTGCAATCCTTGCACTTATCTGAGTTCTTCATTGGCTTCTCACTCATCCTTATGGAAAGGTTTAAGGCACCTCCTATCCTTTGTCGATGCACTTCTTGCAAAGACTTCCTTCACCAGAATGTTCAACAATTCTGGGACTCTTCTACACCTTCACCCATGTAGTTCTTGGGTATGCTCATGCAAGCTCAATGCCCTCCTCACAAAGTATTCCAGAGTCTTCAGTAATTATGCATTATGCTTCCCTCCACAGAGTCTTTATTTTCAAGGGACCTAACCACCTTGAATTGTATCCCTAAGTCTGTAAGAAAATATGGTGTGCCCTCCTAGAAACTTCTCATCTGACTCCACTGCATTCAAGTATGCACTCCTTGCGTTGTCTTATAGAGTTTTCCATCTCTGTCGCTCACTCCTTTCACTTAGCCTAGAGTTCTAGACTTAACTTAACACACTCATGGATATAAAATTGTATCTCTATCCCTGCAAGCAATTTCTAACATCCATCTACAACTCACAAACATGAAATTGACATTCATAACACAACATCCATTGAACATAAATGTAAAATAGGAAAAACTGTCATTTTTTATATTAATGGTTAAATTCCAAATTACAATGGTGGATTCTTAGTTGCAACTGAGTCTCGACTCTCTGTATTTCTCTTCCTACAACCCGACTTGTCTAACCTACAACCAACTCGGCGTTTCTAACCTCTCAACAACCCAACTATCGTCTAACCTATACTTTGCTTACAATACAAAGATTTATACAAGAGGGGATCAAATGATCTTCCCTTGCAAGATAACAAATGCTGTCAAATCACCATCCCTAATGCTTATCGAAAGGGAAAATTACAATGTTGGCGATCCTGCTCCAAATCGAATGCAGATATGTTTTGTCATCAACCTATTAATGGTGAACTCCTCTCCTGTTCGTGCGAAGGAACGATTCTTCTATTCCATCTTGTCTCTAATTAATTTCTGGATCATGCCTTGGATCTTCGAGGAAAAAATGAGAGAACGATGCCTCTCCTTCCTTGAATGTGCACCACACATGTTGATTAGCTGACGCGTTCTGAGATGGAGTGATGCTCATACATCATTCCTCTTCTTCCTTCATTGGATAGGCTAGAGTGTTTGCGAGGAATTTTTGGAGACTCTTGTCTCGACATATCACCTCGATATATATCCTTTGAAAAATCATGAATATGAAAGTTCATATGTTATAGAAACATAAAATGGAAATATAATTTATAAGACAACTTGAAGGCATTTAAGCATTTATAACAACTTCAAAGCATCAAAGACATATATTGAAAAAACTAACTACTATATTTTTTACTATGATGCTATATATAATGAACATGAAAATACTTAAATATAAAAAAAATGTAACATGTAGAAGATAATCTATATCTATGTAAATTGTAGAAGGTAATTTTTAAGATAATCTATGTGTAACATGTTAAATTTTAAGGGAAAAAAATATATCTAGCTAAAACAGAAATATTTATTTTAATTTCTAAGCATTAGTTACTTGTATGTTACAATCAACAAGACATTAAAACTTCTTATCCATAATATGGTAGCCTAAAAGAAATAATTGACAAAACATTTACTTAGATGATACAAGAAACAATATTACCTGATATATTGTTTCTATCCTCTTAGATATATGCTCTGAAAAATCTTCAAGGGATCATTGATCAAACCCTCAGGGAATATCTCATCATGACACTTGGAACAAATTGCCAAGAAGAACTTTTATGGTAAAATATCAAAATACTAACCAACAACATACATAGGTGGCACCAACAATAGAAGAGGATAGTGGAAACATACATAGGGTGGCATTAGCAAGGAGATGAGGAGGGTGACACCATCAAAACAATGAGGAGGGTGACACCAACAAGGAGAACTAGAAACCCCAAACAACAACCAAGAAGAGACCTGGAACAAGATGGAAAAGACCCTTAGGGGTCAGTGACGACAATAGGTTGGAGAGGTAAGCCCACAGTGGCTTAATACACCAAGAAGAACTATCCTAGAGGGGTCACATTCACTCAATTAAATAATTAGATAATTTAGACAAATAATATTTTATAACATAAAATATTGATTGTTAAATCATAAAAATCAACAAGAAAAAAATAATTCCAGGAGAGGGGATCCAATGTCAAGGTGACTAACTTTATTTAGGAGGAAGCAAAGAACAAAACCAAAAACCCACACAACAATTAAGGGGGGTGTAACTCAATCAAGGGGGTTTTCAAGACAAAGTCAACAAGGTAAGTTAGACTTTAATGGAAGAATGCCCACATGATTCTCATGATATAGCTTATAATCTTTTATCATCCCAACATACAAGGGAGATCAATGATGTGATCATTCCCTTCTTAACTGCTCCTAGGTCTCATGGACCATCCCGGGAGAGAAGAGGATCATACATTATCTTGTCTTGGTACTTAACCAAGAAACAAAATAAACCAAAAACCAAAAACCCACACAACAATTAACTATATGAGAGGTTTCTAGAATTTTCACAGACGAATACATAGAAAACTGAAAGTAAGAGAATCATTTTGAAGTCATTCAAGTAATTAATACAAGATATTGCATGTATTGCACTATTTTCCACTCTTTATCAAACTCAATCGTTAGGTGAGTGATTGTGAGAATATGTATTATAATTAAAAATTATTATAGGTTTGTCCATGTTTAGGTTTGTCCATGTACATGGACAGGGACGAATTTCACCCTGTCCTTGTATAGGGACATGCCCAAATTCGGCCTGGTCCATGTACAGGCCCAAATTCAGCCTTGTCCATGTAGAGGGGTAGGCTTGATTTCTAGCATGTCCCTATACATGGACAGGGATGATATCGGTCATGTCCACCTCCTAAAACAAAAAACATGTAAATAAATGAAATTTTAATTAATTGGGGAATAGGTTAAGAATTACTCGAAACCGGAACATGAAAATATTTAAATATGAAAAAAATGTAACATGTAGAAAATAATCTATATCTTTGTAAATTGTAGAACATAATTTTTAACATAATCTATGTGTAACATGTTAAAATTTAAGGGAAAAAATATAGCTAGCTAAAACATAAATATTTATTTTAAAATTTCTAAACATTAGCTACTTGTATGTTACAACCAGTAAGACATCAAAAATTTTGATCCATAATCCGGTAGCATAAAAACAATAACTAACAGAAGGTTTACTTATCTCAAACAAGAAATTAAGAGACTATGTTAGTTCCCAAATTTCAAACAGGTTGCACACTAATAAGAATTTGAGTAATGCTAGAGAGGAAATTTGTTGTTTAATTGTGCTTGGGACCAGTCTTCCAAAATAGATGTTATTGGCACAAGAGATAGAGGAATTTAGAAAGGAAATAAAGGCAACTAAATACTATTGAGGGGATATTGCAGTAGAGAGTGTTTCAATTCAATATGTTTTTGAATACTAAGATTTAGCGTCCACTTCACCAAGACATCTTCCTTGGGAAAGATTTTTTAAACAAAGTCAATTATTTCCAAATGTTGTTAATTGTTACTATGAACACTTATTGGTTGGCCAATGGTTAATGATACATTTATGAAATTGCATGTTTAAGTTTGTTCTGAAACTATTAGAAGTTCCAGACAATGAATCATTTTTCTTTTAATCATGATTTACTTGGCCAAGCTCTCTTATCAGTTGTTGACTAGAGAGGTTTGGAAATATTTTTGGCACCCGAAAAGTTTCACCTCAAATTCTCCAAATTGATAAAATTGTTGCCTTTCATAATATGATGTAATCATTTCCAAGATTGGGATCAAATTTTATCACATATGGATATTGAATTCTCTCTTTGTTGTGCTTTTCAAGTCATAATGTATCTATTTTTTGTTTCATTCAACCTAGTTACACAAGCATTATTATGAATTTACATCTTGGGATTTCTTTCAAGTTGATTTTGAGATTATAAAGTACATGTAATGATGATATGATCCAAGTAACTATATGAGTGGTTTCTTGTGCTTTTCAAGTATTGGAGATTTGTATGTTGTCTTAGACTACAAATTGGGTGGAATGTATCTATTTTTTGTTTCATTCAACCTAGTTACACAAGTACTATTATGAATTTACATGTTGGGATGTGTTTTAGGTTGATTTTGAGATTATAAAGTACAAGTAATAATTATATGATCCAAGTAACTATATGAGTGATTTCTTGTGATTTTCAAGTCTTGGAGATTTGTATGTTGTCTTAGAATATAGATAGGGTAGAATGTATCTATTTTATGTTTCATCCAACCTAGCTACACAAGTATTATTCTGAATTTACATCTTGGGATGTGTTTCAAGTTGATTTTGAGATTATAAAGTAAAGGTAATAATTATATGATCGAAGTAATTATATGAGTGGTTTCTTATGCTTTTCAAGTCTTGTAGATTTGTATGTTGTCTTAGAATATAGATAGGGCAGAATGTATCTATTTTTTGTTTCATTCAACCTAGTTACACAAGTATTACTATTATGAATTTACATCTTGGGATGTGTTTCAGGTTGATTTTGAAATTATAAAGTATAGGTAATAATTACATCATCTAATTAACTATATGAGTGATTTCTAGATTTTTCACGTACGAGAGCATAGAAAAATGAATGTAAGAGAATCATTTTTATGTCATTCAAGTAATTAATACAAAATCTTGCACCTATTGTGCTATTTGCCACTCTTTATCAACTCAATTGTTAGGTGAGTAATTGTGGGAATTTGTATTACACTTAAGAATCACGGGAGGCCTGTCCTTGTACATGTGTTACACCTCAAAATTAATCGCTTCGATAGTGTTGCAAGTGTCATCATTACGAGTGTTGTAAGTGTCGCATCTTGTCCGAAAGTGTCACATATTGACTATAAGTGTTGCAAGTGTCAAAAATAGAATGCTGCCATATTTCCTATGTTGTTCCCATAACGACATCATGAAGACACTTAAGACACCTCAAAGGATAGTGTGGAAGAAGAAAAAACACTTGGCAAGAAGTACAAGACCTTTTTCATTGAGAAAACCACAAAAAAAATGATTTTTGGAGAGGAGCGCTCCCCTACCCACTGTTAGGGAGTGCTGAAACTCCCTAAGCCTCTTTGGGGGAGTGCTTGAGCACCATGTGCACCCTTATGGGGGAGCACTACCCTCTTTTGAGAAAATTTTGGGTTTTTGAGGCAAATTAGAGAAGAATCCCTCAAATCCTTAAGGTAGTTGGATTCAAACAGATGGTCATGGCATGATATTAGGGGAGATCCTGAACTGAAGGAGAGGAATCCTCAAATCATCCCAAATATATATCAAGTGGTTGGACTCCTCCAAGGTTATATAAGGAGGCCTTCTCATGGTGAAAGGAAAAATGGAGAATTGAGATTGATACCAAACTTATGATCCTATAAGTGGTATTGACAAACAATGGAGATTGGAGATGTGAAACTTATGATCTCATGAGTGAGATTCCATCAAAGAAATCAATGGATATTGATTGAGTAAAGGGGTTGGACAAGGAGAACTGGAAGAGGCTCCTGCACCTTCATAAAAAGGATTGTAAGTACTTTTACTTGTTCTCATTAATATAATCAATGCTTGGCCTGTTTCTTTCAAACTTGTGCATTGTTCCATATGAGTTTGTCTTCAATAGATGGATCTATGATTGAGATAATATTAGTAGAGTAGGAAGTCCATTGTATCTTTGTTTGTCTTATAGAATCTATCAAGGAGCTCAAAATCGAAGCTCAGCCAGGACTTTGCAAGGACAAACGTCGCTAATAAGGTACATGTGTTTCTCCTTCTCTTCCTTTCATTAGATTGATTATATATAAAAGGAAGTGAGTGTCCATGTTAAGAACCTTCTTTCTTGGCCTTAGGAGTTTAGAGACCAAGAGGGAATCCCCTTGTCCGCAGGGTGATTCACCTTCAACAGAAATTGGTGACTCCACTGGGGAGGAGCTCTGATTTTTGTTTCCATTCCCAGATCTTGTTTTGGACCTTTTCCCACTGATTTGATCTTCTCCATATTGTCTTGTTAATTCTTATATTGGTTTGATTTCCTTATTATGTCATCAAGATCACCTTGATTGACTGAATTTCCTTCATTTTTTGACTTTTTGGACATTTTTCTGAGTTTTTGGAGTAGAGCACTCCTCCCTTGTGGTTGAAAGAGCGATAGAACTCCCATGTATCCTTACACAGAGCCCAGGAACGCCCTGGATCCCCTTATACTAGAGCGCTAACCATTTTTTTGTGAGAAATTCTCCAAAATTTTCATTTTCTGAAGCTATTTTTGGGTTTTGGCATTTTCTTAGGGTCCCATACTCGTAGTCCATCTTGATATTGGCTTTCAAACACCATTCTTTCTGAGAATTCATCATCTATTTCTTAGATTTTTGACATTTGTTCTTGCTGACCTAGAGTTAATTTGTTGATTTCTTCTCCTTTATCTGACTGAGTGAAAACTTTTGTGAGGAAATCCAAAGGTCTGTGAGCTTCTCATTTGATCTTTGAGGTCAAATTTCCATCATTTCTCTTTTGTTTGAGGCTTTTGGTTCTTGTTTGCAATTTGGTTATCTTTTTCCTTCTTGTCTATTTCACGACGAGAGTGTGTTTTTTGTTTTGTGTGAGTTTTTCTTCGGACTGTTTAATCCTGAAGTTTGATTGGCATTTAGAAGTTTGTCATCTAATTATCATTCACATAGAAACAAAAGGACAAAATTTTAGTGATTGGTTTGGATATTAGAAGGCATTTCTGAAATTATTAGCATTGCATTGGATTTCATTGAGAAACAATTGTATAAGGACATTACATCTTAGTGTTTGATAGTGAAAACATCTTTCTCTCTTTCCCTTAAATAACCATTCATCGAAAGACAAGATTGCTTATCATCTTCTTGTGCATTTTTTGGGATTTGAGTCATCATACCATCAGTTTCATTGTCATCCACCCTTTGAGTAAAGAATAACCATAAAATCAACATTAATTAAGAATTATCTAGCACATTTTTGTTTTTAAGATCTTCCACCAACATTAGACTAGGATTAGCACTTTGGATTAGGCTGTGAGTACAACTCTCCAAAGTGTTCAAAACAAACATTAGCATCCTAAGATAGGGAGAGTCAAATACAATTGTCGTATAGGCTTTCTGGGATCCCCCTATCACACAGGGGTTTCACACGAGGTCGCATTCGGGTGAGTTACAGAGATTATCCCTTCATGGTTCAACTGTTTGTAGTGGTCGGATTGTATATTGGGGGTCACTTGAAGGAATACCCATGGTTATGTGTGGGAGCCTCTCGAATTTATTTCAGACTTCTTATCCTGCCCATACATTCGGATCGGACTGTCAACTGTACCCAACTAGGGGATGACTGCGAGTTGGTGTCCTTAGTTTCCATAATCCTTAGGTACTTACATGAGGTGATGGTGAAGGGAAATCTTGTTGTACCTGGGATAGATATTGGTCAAACTCACTCGGGCTTCTTGGAGGGTAAATCCACAATTACTGCATGGAAGCTTGCACCAAGGTGAAAGTCTATTAAGTAGTTCGCCATTGTAATTGTTCCACCATATCCTAGCCCCTTCTTGACTTGGTCACATGACGTTGTATTTCATCACCAACTAGTATGATCATCGAGAGAAGTCTTGTTTGCTTGGTTTTGATTCCTAGATGTTATTAGTGTATGTTGTTTTTTTTTGTTAGTTGGCCCTATATTTTCAGTGTGTAGTGTTATTCTCCAAAATTGATCATGTAGACGATAAATGTCTTCATCGATCACATAGAATGCAAGGGCTACCTCCGGAAGGCTACCAACCCTTACCTCCTAACCCTCCAGAAGACAACTACTGTGGAGAGGTGGAAAATCAATCTGACGCTCGAAGTGTTGTTGCTCCTCCATTAGATAACTCAAAAGGAACTTTGGGAATCCCACTCCTCACACTACATATGTGTCGGTAACCCCTCTTGAACCACATTTTCTTCGTTTAGACTCCCTTGGGAACGTCATAGACGAAGAGGTCCCACGATTACTGGAGAGAGTTTTTACCGAAACATATATGGGATCCACAGAACCAACCTTTGGTGATGAGTATAGGACTCTTGTTCATCTTAGCACTGTAGTAGATAAAAATCCCACACCTTCTCATTCTGTATGGAGGACTTCATCGGGACGCGATCTCTAGGATCATTTTGAATCCTTTCGACAACCCTTTAAACCTGATGACCCTCCTGTTGAAAGTCAAACTATGAATCACCCCATTGGTCAGGTCATTAACTCTACTGTTGCATCAACGCAAGTCCATCCTAATGCTAGATTCATCGCCTCTACTCATTCCCAAGGCACTTCAATCCCTACCCCCTCTTTTACGAACTTTCAGTCTACAGCTGCACATGTTCCGCACAATCCTTCTGGGACATATTTTCAACCAAATACAACCGACTAGAGGGAAACCACCATCTAGAGGACCTATCCCTCCTAGAGGAACACCATTCTATGGAGGGCCTACCGTTCCCAGGGTAAAACCCCCTTTTCATGCTCCTCTTGGAGGGAAACCTCTCTTTTCCATTCATACCCCGGTCGTTAATCCACCACTGGCAGGGGGGGCAACCTTCGTTTGATGGAAACCCTTCAAAACCCTGGGGAGTATCTTCAGGAGTAAATTTTACCCAACCCCACGTTGGGGAGCATTCATATCATAACCCAAAAGGAGGAGTATTGAATCTTGTTCCTTCTGGAACATATTATGGACAACCTTATCTAGGCGGCATCCCAAACACCACCTGGAGTCCTCAGGGAGAACAAACTTAACCTCCTCATGGGTCTAATGTGTACCCACCTCTGAGATCTACTCCTTACCATCCTCAAGGGAAAAATGTTTATCCTCCTTATGGGAAAGAAAATCACCTGGCTTATAATGCTTAGAACCCACTGGGTTATCCAAATGTCTCTCAGCCATCATCAAATCCTATTTATCCTGGCCAACAACAACCATATGTAGGAGGACCTACTGGTTACAACTATCCACCTAACCCAGTTTATGGTCCTACTGGTGTTCCTATGCCACACTAGTATCATCCGCAAATTAACCAACAAATACCTTTCCTTGCAACACTAGATCTCCCAGACTTGTCTCGGTTAACTAATGATCCTATTTTTCATTTACCAGTTTGGCCAGGCATTTCAGCTAAACTTCCTTCTGATATTATGAAATTTGACGGAAAATTTGGAGAAGACCCAAATAACCATGTGATGAATTTCCATTTTTGGTGTTCATCAAACTCCCTCATGGATGATTCTGTACGTTTGCGTCTTTTCCAGTGAAAACTTATAGGCTCAACAACAAAGTGGTATATTGAATTACCACGTGCTTCTTTTCATGATTTCAATTCCCTTGCCATGTTTTTCCTCACGCACTTTCAACTACCTATTTTCTACGATATGGGTACTAAACTCTTGACTTCCCTTCGTCAAATTAACTCTGTGCATATCTCTGACCATATTCATGAGTGGAGACAATGACGAAGGATGATCAAGGTAATCATTCCTGACATATTATTGGCAGAATGGTTTACTAAATCAATTTTACCCCCATTCCCTTGCAATGTCTATGGGTGGCGCGGTCACCGAGGAAGAAACCATTGCTCGAGGTCAGTACTTAGATTTGGTTTATTCATAATCTGGTACTTTATATGATTTTCTTCTGAATGCTTCTCAAGCTAATACCGATCAATCCAAGACGTCATCCTCATCTCATGCAGACGGTGTTATTGGTTCCATCAAAACTCAATCTAATTCCCAATCGACCATACTCTCCTCTACCTCCCCCCAAACTCAAATATCTAAGGTGAATGCAGTTCAATCTTCCCCTTCACAACAATCTGGAGGTAATAAGAAGACAAAGAATAAATAAAAAAATACTAATAACAATGAACAACTAAAAAATCAATCTCAAACAACTGCTACCGAAAAGAAACCACAATGAAAACTGAAATTGCTGTGTATCATTTGTGGTGACGATCACTACACTCGAGACTGTCCACATCGCAATGAAGTGGCCAAAATTTTCCAGGGAAATTCACAACCCGTTGTGCTTACTCATCCTTTTCCACAGCAGCAATCCATGGTTGCTCAAACCCTCTCTCATGGGGGCAGTTCTAGCCATCCTCATGATGAGGCCTCGACGAGTGCACATATTTATATGTTTAATGGGATTAATTTGAACACTCTCTCTAATACATACAACACACCAGGTAACCCTGACAAAGGAAATGATACTAGCGGTACCGGTACTTTATCGGATCCATCACTGTCCTCTGTTAGTCCTCCATCGGTTAGTTCTCTGTCTGGACCACTTCAGGTTGAGAAACCTACTTTCCACTTTATCTTACGCCCTCCTAAGAGCACTATCCGCAAAGCTACCTTTAATCCTAGTTCACGTGCCTCCCAGAACTATAACATTGTTGAAGATTTGGTTGAAGTACCGTGTGCTATGTCTGCATTAGAAGTTCTACAACACTTCCCCAGTCAACGAAGAATGCTCTTGGCTGCTATTGGTGTTGTTGATCTTGAGTCGTCCAACCATATCATGTTTAACCTGGACAATTATGCATCTCGACTCTCCCACCAACTTGCTTTCCAATTTGATGTTGTTGTTCACAATCAACAAATCCACTGAACTATTCTGGATGAGGGAGCCTCAACTTGTATCATGTCTTTAGCATGTTGTAAAGGTTTAAAATCACCCACACTTAACAAATCCCCAACGATTTTACGCACATTCGATGGGCGAGGTTTTCATCCCCATGGGATTTTATAGTACCTACCCATCCAATTGGATGGAAAAACTATCATTGTTGATGTCTAGGTGGTCAATGCTCCCTTCGATTACAACTTGTTACTTGGAAGAAGTTGGTTTTATGCTATGAATTTCTTTGCCTCATCGGTCTTTCGATGTGTACAATTTCCTCTTTAGGGAAAAATTGTCACTCTAGATCAGTTGGATTTCTGCACTACTGATGCTTGCTCTCTTGCTACCAAGAACATTCCTTTCTTGGGAGACTACAATATCACGTATGAAAGCGTTGGTGTTGTCTTATTGAAATATTCTAGCCTCATGGGTACCTTCCCTACACCACTTCCACCGACTACACATCATATTTCCATTGTTGATATGATTTCGACCACAACTTATCAATCTTTGGAATCATCTGACCCTTGGATTATACCTAGTCAGTTGGAATTCGACGCACTCAGTGACACCGTGCCACTTAGTCCAGCCGAAACATCATACGTTTCTATCCAACCCATCTCTCCCTCTTCGGATGACCAACATCTATTGGCACCGGATAGTTCCTCGATGCAATCAAAGTTAAGTTCCTTGTCATCTACAATCGATTACATTTCCCCAATTTTTTCTTGGGATGAATCTATCATGGAAATGTTGAGCATGGACGAGCTACCTTAGAATAATAACCATCATTGATCCTATTTTCTTCCCCCTCGAGTAGAAATTCGGGTAGATATACACTCTATCTCCCCTTCTGCTGTCGATTTTCCATTGTCTCCCATGCTTTCAACTTCCAATGATTTGGATCCGGTAGTTGACATGGTGATCTCTTCGGTAGGGCTATTGGATCTTGATCTCCTTACCCCTGTCACGACCCTCGACATGTGCTCCTTCCAAAGTGACTTTCTTCCATCCAGTGAAGACTCTTGGAAGCCATGAACGAGTTTTGTCCCTTGACATGGTATCCTTACAGAGCGTTATTCTCTTGGAAGCCATGATCAAGAAGATTTCACGAGCATAGATTTTCTCTCTGTGGAAATCTCGTTAAAAAATGAAACAAAGGTCATGAGCATAGTTTTCTCTTCCCTGTAGAAAGATCTTTAAAAAATGAAACAGAGGCCTCGAGCATAGATTTCCTCTCTATAGCATAACCCAGAACCCATGAACCCAGAACCCTAATAATAGTTCTTTTTCTGTGTCAAGCTCATTAAAAAATGAAACAGTCACCTCTCTTGAATCTTCATTTAATCCACCCTTATATTCTTTCTCCATCTAGTAGATAAATGGGTGACAAACTCAAAGTCAATGAATGAATTGAAGCTTGGAGGGAATTTCTCTAGCCTTTGATGATCATTCGGGAGTTAATCCACTAGTTTTCAAGCTGGGGGCATACCGAGCTTAGTCTTTGTTCTTTCTAATGCTCGTAAATACATGAGAATGCATCCGGGTAAACTTTTATCTCTTTTTCAGACCTACATGGATATACGAAAAAGGAACCCCCTGGAGTCGTCTTTGAGCTCTTTTCAGACTCTCTAAACATGAAAAGATTGCCGAGTGATCTTGATTCTTTTCCCACTCATTAAAAGGTTTGAAAGGGTGTCTTTTGAGTGATAATTTATCTCTTTTTCGGCCTCGTAAGACTAATATTACTAAAAAGGACAACATTGGAGTCATTTTTAAGTTGTTTTCAGACTCTCTAAATATGAAAAACCATCGAATTTACTTTCTCTGGACTCGTTAAATGATCATACATTGAAGGGCCCATATGGGACCGAACCCTTACTTCTTCCAGTTCGTTAAATAAAGGAAGAGGGACTTACCGAAGGTGAGTCATATCGAGCATGTGTTACCCTCCTCGATCTCGTTAAATTAAAAAGAGGTACTCGTCTATCTGGATGGGAGAAAAATTAAAAGAAGCAAGCCAAGTAGTTTTTGAGAACACTACCAGTAACTCTTATGGTCACCCTTGAACATGGCACTTTGTATTTGCACACATTTTAATCCACCGAACCTCTGCACTGAGCCAATTATCTGATTTTATTTTACTCCTTTGGGTCACATGACGAAAGTCACAGCATCCACTACATTATCAAGTTTTGCTCCATGCCATGTTTCTATTATCGTGCCTCAATGTTCAAGGGAAGTATATGCCTCGAGAGTCAGCCATCACAAATACCCTATTTCACTACCCATGTCAGTCTACGTTCATTTGATCTACCGATTACATTTCTGTGTCAGTTTTGTGTTGTTGATGGGGGATACATCAAGGACCTCCATCGACAAGTTTATTCCTGTAGACTTCAAAACATTATCCAAGAGCTAGACTTAAAAACCAGTTAGTACCTTGGGACCTACATGCCTCAATGGCAGGCCTCCTCATGTCCGACAGTGGTTTTACATCATTGACCTATGATCGGATGATTCCACGGATGTTCTACTTAATCTCATCCATTCACATTCATTGGAATGTACTAGAGTACCTTGGGAATCATTGACATCAATGGTGATTTCCCTCATGCTTGTTAACGGTTTACATCATTGATCAGTAATCAAGTGGTTTCTGCCATGTTCAACATTAGGACATCTATTCACATGGTTAGATTCGTACTACATTGGGATCGGTAAGAAGACCCTGGGTTGAGTCATCACTCTTATATGTACTTTGCCCAGGTTTCAAAGGAGTTATTTTAAACTATGACACATATATTGTTACATAGATCCACTTTGTATTGGTCATGGCTATGTCTTGTCATTTCGTAGATCCAGTGTGTATTCTTCATGGCTATGATTAGTTCAGGTCATAGGAGTATATATCCACATTGTATCTCTAGTGGCTATACCATTTTGTCAATATGAGTATGGACCCGCAGTGTATTTTATGGCGGCCATACCTAAAAAGTCTTTATCATTCAAGCATAGGTATGCATGCCTTCGATTTTGAAACATGTCATAATATTTGTTTGATGGTTGTGTCCATATTTTTCCGATTTCTCTGCGTCCATACCCTTTATTGAAAAAGTCTACAAAGTACTTCAGTCATCATCGTCTTCTAACTTCATACTTTGGGGAGCAATCTGTTACACCTCAAAATTACTCACTTCGATAGTGTTGCAAGTGTCGTCATTACGAGTGTTGTAAGTGTTGCATCTTGTCCATGTTAAGAACCAATACCAGATATGAAGATATAATCACCAAAAATACTGAATACATAATAGATCCACAAAGCAAGATAGAAGAAACCACACTTTATTATAGAAACCCTTGAGGTAGGGCAACACCATACAATGGATCCTATTATGGAAGGGATCCTCTCCTGTTCACTTGCCTCTTCGAGGGGGCATCCTTCTATTGAGATACCGCTCCACAATACAATACTTTTCTTCATGTCTCATTACATTGCTTGAACCCCTTTATATAGTGC
>SNQJ01S0061805.1:67890-105001 GCA_010110895.2 Picea sitchensis | reverse complement strand
AGAAGGAAAAGAGAAGGAACCGCAAAACGTTGCAGCTATGGAGAAGTTCAAAGATGTTGACATCAATTCTATGAGTATCATAGTGGATTCTATAAAACACCACTTGATACCCTACATCTCCCATATTGACTCATTGAAGAATATGTATGATGCCCTAACAAATCTCTTCTCAGTCAGAAACATTGGACAAGTTATGAGTCTGAAGAATGAGCTCTGTGACATGAACATGAATGATGATGACAACATAACATCATACTTTGTAAGGATATCCCAGTTAAGAGATCAACTATAAGCTATTGAATAGATCACTTCAGAGAAGGAATTGGTGAACATAGTACTCAATGGTCTTCCCAAGACGTGGGATGCATTTGCCGCAAGCATGAACACAAAGAAGGAGTATTCGACATTTGAAGAACTTTGGACTTTCTATCCTCAAGAAGAATCAAGGATCAATGCAAAAGAGAAACCCCAAAGGAAGTACGATGATCAAGCCTTCACAACAAGATTCAAGAACTTCAGGAACAAAAGGAAGTTTGGCTCAAGGAGGAAGCCAAATCAAGAGAAAGACATTTCATAAGTACAATGCTTCAACTGTCGAAAGTATGGTCATTACAAGAATCATTGTCTCAAGATAAATTAAAGGAAGGAGAAACATGAAGCATCAATTGCCTAATAAAAGAAACCTACAAAGAAGACTAAGCAGGATGGAAAAGACTTCTTCTTCTAAAAGGTAACAACACTCTTCTTATTTCTTGTACATATCTTGTTTTCATCATCTATGTACATATCTTGTATATCTATCTCTTGGAAGATAATATGTTCCAAGAAGAACTATACATATGGAAGAACAAACAATATGAAAATAGATGTCATTAGATAATACACATGAAATAATGAAATACAAATCATGTGGAAGTTATTGCAAGATAATCTGAATCAATCATGAAGAGACTTATGTAACATCTCTCTTTGGCGCACTGAGAAAACTTATTCTTTGAGGACACTTGCTCACAAGTGATCCGGATTATTATGCTATTAAAACTTTTGATTTTGATTATGAGGCGCTGTGGGATGATGACATGTTGTTTTACCTCTTTGACCTAGACAGGTGCTATTGACTCGGTTTTACTGAGTGTGCAGGGTTTTGGTCCTTGAGTATGTGGAGGCATCGATGGAACCCCTTAGACTCCGGATCGAGTCAGAGAGTGTGCCTTTGGGGTTTGATTGTTTTATTGTGATATTAGTGCATCTGATTAGATGATATGATGTGGATATGTTCTGACATGATTTGTTGATGATGCAGGCTGATGATAGCTTGCCGAATAGACTCACATATGGAGTAAAGGGGTCGCACACGAATACCAGAGATGTTGAGGGAGAGGTGTGGACAACATCCCTGCCACAACCTACTAGCACTCTCATCATGGCTCGAACTATAGGTTAATGATTACCTAGTTCGAGAGGAAGCACGATGTCATGAGGGTAGTCTGCGACAATCGCTGATGATGATTCTAAGGGGCGCGTAATAAGGCCGGGGTCTTATTCCTTATAAGCCCTTAGTCTCCCACAAGTTCACCTAGTGGAGTGTTGACTCCAGGGGTTATTAATGTCTACCAAATCAGTCAAGAGGCGAGTGGCACCCTTGGAGCACCTAGTGCATTCTGAAGGGCACGTCGCTCAAGGGAACAGATGAGGCGAGTGGCACCCTTGGAGCACCTAGTGCATCCTGAAGGGCACATCACATTGATGATGATAGAAGGATGAACCTAGATGGCCCTAAGGCAAATAACAGGTTAAGAAATTTAAAACAATTTCCCTAATTAATGTCGCCCAATACAAAATTTAAGTACTAAGTCTAAAATTTCGCTAGGGGTAAAATTTTGTCTACCTTTAAAAACAACAACAACAACAACAACAACAACAACAACAATAATAATAATGATAATAATAATAACAATAAAATAAAGAAATAAAATAAAATAAAATCATCAAATTTAAATTAAAAAAACCACTTAAATAATAATTATGATCTTCATAAAATTTTGTACCATGAAGGGAGTAAGAATTTAAATTATCCATAAGAAATAAAATGTGTGGATATAAAAAGAGGGAATTAATTATTTATCTTTTGATAATTTAAGAAGATACTAAATTAATGATAAAAGGGAAAAGGGGTTAAGACCCACACATGCCTTATTAGCTCTAAGTGAAAAGGGGAAAGAGGGGAAAATAAAAATGAAATAAAAATAAAATAGGAAACTAGGGAAAAGAGGTAACATAAAACGGGGAAAAGGGGAACTTAAGGGAAAAAGCGGGAAGTCAACTTAGTAAGGAATCCACATTTAAGAGATTTCTAATTTTAAACTGAATTAGCGATTTCATAATAGGGAAAGCCTTTAAAACTTGTAAGGGAATCTAGGGACATCTAGGAGTGATTCTAGGAGTAACTCTAGGTGGGTGAGAGAAATAAAGATAATTACTTAATTAAATAAATTAAAATATGGAGGATTGTAGGGGATGAGGGACACTTGTACGGAGAGGAAATTTTAGGAATTTATTGTTAATACTTTAATTAATTGAGATTTTGGGAAAGAAAGGAGGTTCGAAACTCTATAAAATAAAGGAAGGAGAAGGATGAAGGAGGATCTTTTGTTTGCGTAACATTGCATTGCAAGAATATTGACTTGACTGATTTACTTGTGCGAGTTGGGATACCCAGCTCAGAGAGGAGTGGTAGCTCAGCCTTGCGAGGCAAGCTGGGAGCTAGACGTAACCTCTAGATAGAGTGCGTGGCCCATTTGCAGCTCGGGGGGCTAAAGGGGAAGAAGAGTACCCCTAGCATTGGCTGGGAGGTACCGGTGTAGTCTCGACGGTCGGCGAGTGGGAGTTGCACTGAGCTCGCAGATGTCACTCGGAGCAAGCGAACAGGAAACAGTAAACTTTTTTTTGTTTTGATTGATAGGATGTATGTTTTAGATCTGCATGTGTATTGGGTAGGTAAATTGTTGTCTAGTTTCATGACTGAAATTTTCGTAGCCTGGCTAAATGATTTATTGATTGAATCCATGAATTTCGTCTTCCCACATGTCGTGACCACCCTGTGCGATGATTGTGACCTTGAGGTTGTTATCCTTCGTCCCTAGCTCACCAGTTCTCGCCTGAGCAGTCAGCCAGTAGCCTAATCTACGGTCATCGCCTTAGCGTTAAAAGACCTATGGATCTCAATGCCCTGCTTTTTTGTGCGAGGATGGTGAAGCGAAGGCGAACCTTTAGCCGTCTACCTGTGTGGATGTCCTTGCCTGATTGATGACTTACGTCCTTCTGTACGACATTGGCCTTTGGATTATTTGGCTTCCTTGTTGTTTATTTAAGCGCCTCGACTAATAGAACCCCTGTGATCCCTTCGATAAGTTATCCCTTGGATCTGGCGTTCTCTTGTTGTCGTCAGCATTTTATATTGGTATTCTGATATGTAAAGAGTAATTAACTTCATTTGCATTGGGTTCTAGATAGATTGGCTGGTTTACTTTACTTCTGCAATTGCATTTGGGTAACTAATGGAAACATTGTCTCTGCTGTGGTAATTCGGCGTTGGTTGAAATAAATAAATAAATAAAAATATATGTTTATATCCTCAGCGATTGCAATGTGGATAACTCTAAATCTAACTCTACGTATTCATGTCCAAATTGGCTAAACTAACTGTGTAATGTTCATGATGGCAATTCGTTTCTGGGTGCTGGATGAAAAAGGGGGAAAAACAAAACAACGTTTGCATCCCCGTCAGTACTGTAATTTTTCTTGGCCCACGATTGCCTTGCTTGTAAACGATCTCTGTCTGCTTTGTTTTTCTGGACAGTGGTTATATCTCCGTATTTTATTAAACTTGGGCAAAGTTGGCTCGCTGATTTGCTCGCTCGATGACAGTTCATAAATTTCTAACAGAGTTGAATGATTGATTACACAGTGTTAGGCTCTGTGTTTTCTTTCTTGAACCTGTGTTTTTACCATACGAACCTGTGCATTTTTAGGCGTAGATCCTCTGCGTTTGGGTGTAATTCGTGAGAAGCGTGAGGGGGAAAACTCGCCTGCGTTTTAAAATCGGAACCTCTGCGTTTTTTTTGGCGTAAATCCTCTGCGTTTTTTAGTGCCTTACCCTGGGCGTGTCGGATGGTATTTATTCTGGTTCTGTGTAGTTAAATTTTTCCCGATAGCCTGTCAAAGGAACGACTTGGCCCGAGCCTGCGGTCGTTTCCTTGTTGGTAAGGTTTAGGGCCTTGCCTCCAGCAAGTTGACCTCATTGTCTCTGAGTTTTGTTGTTGTATTACCCTTTTTTTTTTCTTAAATGGGCATCCCTTATGTGGTCTTCTACCTTAACCTTGCCATGCCTCAGAACGATACCTTCATTTAGTGTTTTTAAGATTTGATCACTCGGATAATCATCCTCACCCTTCCTGAGGGCAAATCTCATTGGTTTTATGATCTGGATTACACTGGCTGAGAGACTATAAGAATATGAGTCTCCCTTTTAGCACTCGTTCGTCTTTAACACATGGCATGAGGGCCAGTGAGTGGGCATACGATGGGAGCTTAATTTGGACATGAACTTGAAAACTCATTAAAACAACTCATTTACCTTAACTACCGCCTGGATGTCCAGCCTGTTTTCTTTGTCTCAAGGAAGGTTCGCTTAATAGCTTGATGTCATGGCCTCCAGTTTTTAAAATCTTTTATGATAAAACACTTTCATGGTTCATGAATTATGGTTATGTCTACCTGGATAAATGGAATGATGTTCCGTTGGACTTGTTTTTATATATGAATGGTTTAAATTTTGTATTGTTAAATCTGTTCTGTTTAAGTTTAACTTAGTGGGTATGTTCAAGTTTACCTTTAAGTTAATGTTACTTGTTTCCATTGGGTGATTATCATTGATAAAAAAAAATTCATAGTTGAACAACTATTAAATTGTTATAGATCTATACCTGAATTAAGTGCACAGTACTAGAGTTCACTACTAACATTGTTATTAGTAGTGTAGGAGTACTATAACTTCAGTTTAGCATCGACCATTTATTGGTTGTCTTGAATTTCATATCTCTCCATACTAACCAAAGTTTCAGTTTATATATGGTTGTTTTGTTTATTATTTAAATTATGTAAGTAAATTGTTATTCAAATTTTTATTGATTATAAACATCCATATCTTATTGACGACGACCAAATTTCTCAAGAACATTATATAATTCAACTTTCATATTATGATACCTTCTATATGCATTGAACCGTGCCCTATCCTACTTGGTTGTACCTTTCAGTCGTCAGTGCATATCAACACTAATACCACTTCACGAGGTTTCATAAGTGATCTACAACAAGGCACTCATAGCTCCTATTCAACTCCAGTTAGTGATAAGATAAACCCTTGGGAGTTTCTTAGGTCAAGGTAGATTTTCTTTGTGTTGTACTTATCTAATATGCATTAAATTAGACTAGTACTTTGTGTTAGTAACGACCTATCTAATATGGATAATATTAGATTAATTGGATCATGTTTATGGATGGGGTATTTAAACTTGCGAATTCGGTTGTGTCTAATGTCTATTGAGAGTTGATGAATGGCTAGATCATGATTTTTACAAGCTAGTTAAGATTTTGGTTAATGATTCTTTATATGTTAATTATTGATTAGTCAAAGATTCAGACTTGCTTAGTAACGTCCAATAAACACTGAATCTAATGGTACTTGGATGACACTTGGAAATTTAAAGTTTCGCAATTTAATTTTTAAGACTAAATTAGATTATACCTTGATGTCATTATGCACTTTAGACATGCAAGGTCGGGCTCGTATTGGAGGATGGAATAGACTATGTTAACTACCTTACTTGCTATATTAATTGTCATTGTCTTGTAATTTGATTAAAAGTACACCTCCCTTGCAATACTATGATAGTAGTGATTAATTTAATGAGTTAATAATGATTCACTATCACATTATGCCTTAATGTAGATAACCTTGTTGATTGCAATCTTGAGGGTTATGTTATTGTCATTAGCTTAGTAGGATTGGTCTGCTTGTGTCGGGTGGGATGTAGACACCTCCTTGTTCCTTAGAAAAATTGCTAGCCCTGAGACCTTAAATGGTCAAGATCGATGGGAACCTGGGCTTGAGCATTGTTTATGTGTCCTGGAGGTCCTAACCATTGTAGGGTAGGATGGGTGGGTAGTCATTCTTGTTCTTGTCAGGTCGTCATGTTGTGGATGCGAGAGTTGTTTGCGTAGTGTTCTTTGTCATGTTTCATTGTTGAGTATAATTGCATGTTTACCTTCATACACACACACACACAAAAAAAAAAAAAATGCACTTGTTAGGAGAGGCTGGATGTCATGACGAACAAGACATTCATTACATATGGTATCAAAGCAGGTTCGACCCGTGACCTGGGATCGCTATGGATTTCGTTGATGTGATTGATTTTACTGTTGCTAATTTAGTTGAATTGTGTTCGTGCAGGTAATAATGGTTAGAGGATGTCGCAGAGGTAGACGACGGGGTAATAGGGGAGGGGGCGTGACGCCTCTAGTAGC
Organism: Picea sitchensis; assembly: GCA_010110895.2. NCBI lineage: Eukaryota > Viridiplantae > Streptophyta > Pinopsida > Pinales > Pinaceae > Picea > Picea sitchensis. The sequence continues at coordinate 98,410 of SNQJ01S0061805.1, read as the reverse complement.
ATCCACGCCTGAGGGAGAAAACCCCCAGGGAGATGAGCAGCTTGTCAGGCAGGAGAAGATAGCAGTTGGTGATGTGGTCGGAATGATGAGATCTTTTCAGCACATGTCCGAGGCAATGATCAGCCGTTTGGACAAAGATCAGGCCAGAGCACCGACACCCGCTGAGGTTCTGTCGTGTGCTCCGGTCAGTACTGGTAGCATTCACCGTGAACCTGAGAAGGTCAAATTTCCTGAGTTCTTTGGTGCCCCAGATGACGCAGCCACCGAGGCATGGTTGGATAACATGTCGATGTGCTTCACACTTCGCGATTATACCTCCAACATGAAGGTCTGCATGGAAGTCTTTCAACTGAAGGGGAGTGATCTTCTATGGTCAAAGACGCTCCTACTGCAACTGAACATGGTCGTCGAAGACGTGTCATGGGAACTGTTCGAGGAATGGTTCTGAGAGAGGTACCTTTCAGAGGAATTCATTGAGTGTCAGCTCAATGATTTCAATGCCTTATGATAGGGAGGTCGTACGGTGCCCAAGTACGAGGCCCGTTTTATGGAGCTACCCCAGTATGCTCTGCACCTTAACACTGAGATACTTAAGTTCAACAGGTTCGTGTTCGGCCTTAACGACAACCTGCATGCAAAGGTTAGGATTTTTATGCCTCAAACCTTGCATGATGTTGTCCAGAAGGCCCTCATGGTAGAGGAGGAGCTTATCAGCGGGGGTCAGACCAGGACTCTAGCGAGACCAGCGGGGCAGGTTTCATCTGGAGCACAGCAGCATCAGACACCAGCGAGACATACGCCGAGATATCGTGGCTTCCAGAGGGGATCCACTTTCACTACACCCCAGTGACCGACGCCTCAGCAGTGGACACCTTATCGGGGACCACAGCATCAACAACAACGTCGACCGCAACAGCAGCAGTTTAGGCCTATTCCATAGAACAGACTAGGGTTCTACACCAATGGGACATCATTTTCTACTTCGGGTACCAGGGTTACTGGGTTGAAGAAGGGGTGTTGGACGTGTGGGGATCCATACTACCAGCATGATTTCCATGTGGAGAGGACCAGAGCGACTGGATCAGTCGGACCCACTACCGTGGGAGATATGGGCAAGGCCCATCGGATTCATGCAGTGGTGAATAACCGCCAGGTAGAACACTAGTCGACTATGCTCGAAACGACAGGTACGATCGCTAACCATACCCTTAGTATTTTGATAGATACCGGTGCTACCGAGAGTTTCATTTCTAGTGCAGCGCTAAAAATGATTAAGGTAAAGGAAGTCGAACGGGATGAGTTTAGCTTCGTGGAGATGGCTTCAAGAGCCAAACAAAATGTTGGAGGAAAGGTTACAGGTTGTGTCCTTAACCTGGGAGAGTTTGTCACAAGAGCCAACATGTACATCATGATCCTAGGATCTTATGATGTTGTGATTGGTATGGACTAGTTGGAATCACATGAGGCGATACTCAACTGTAAGACAAAACAATTGAGCTTGGTCGATGACGAGGGACAAAGACGTGTGATTGTAGGATGGAACCAGGGATTTTCCCTGAGGTTCATCTCTTCCTTACAGTTACGGAAGAGTATGCGCAAGGGGTGCAAGATTTATGTGATCCTTGCGTTAAACGAAAAGGGAGTAGCGGAAGGTCTTGAACACCTTCCAGTGATGAGAGGGTTTGTTGACATGTTTTCAGAGGAGTTAGCTGGGATGCCACCGGAGAGGGAGTTGGATTTTACCATAGACCTAAAATGAGGGACTGAACCGATAGAAAGAACGCCTTATCGAATGTCGACCCCAGAGTTACAAGAGTTGAAAATGCAACTGAAGGAGTTGTTGGACCTGGGACTGATACGTCCTAGTGTGTCACCATGGGGTGAACCTATTATTTTCATATGAAATAAGGATGGATTGTGGAGGCTTTGCATTGAATACCGTCAACTGAACAAGGCCACGATCAAGAATCAATATCCATTGCCAAGAATTGATGATCTGTTCGATCAAATGAAGGGTACAACGGTGTTGTTCAAGATCGATTTGCGATCAGGGTATCACCAGTTGTGGATCAAGGAGGATGAGGTCCCTAAGACTACCTTTAAGACAAGGTTTGGACATTACGAGTTTACTATTTTACTATTTGCACTGACAAATGCCCCAGGGGTATTTATGAGTTTGATGAACGGGGTGTTCTGCGAGTACTTGGACAAGTTCGTCCAAGTATTCACTGATGATATTTTGATCTACTCTCAGACGATGGAGGAGCATGACGAGCACTTGCGCTTGGTACTATAGTGTCTGCGAGAGAACAAATTGTATGGGAAGTTGTCCAAATTCTCATTTTATCAATCGAAGATTCACTACCTAGGGCATGTCATCTCCAGCGAAGGCATTGCCGTGGATCCAACCAAGGTCGAGGCTATCATGGAATGGCCTACGCTGATGAATGTCCCGGAAATGTGCAGCTTCATGGGTCTAGCAGGATACTATCGAGGTTTTGTCGAGGGATTTTCAAAGATAAAAAATCCAATCACGGAGTTGCAAAAGAAAAACAAGAAGTTTGTTTGGACCGAGAAATGCATGGAAGCGTTTCAGAGGCTCAAGGAATTGTTGATAACTGCACCGATACTAAAGGTCCTTGACATGGACACGGACTTCTTGGTATGCACTGACGCATCCAAGGAAGGATTAGGTAGAGTCTTGATGCAAGATGGACGAGTGATCGTTTACATTTCAAGGAAACTGAGAAGTCATGAGCAGAACAATGCGACACACGATTTGGAGTTGTTAGCCATCGTATATGCCTTGAAGGTTTGGAGACACTACCTTGTTGGGCGAAAATTTGAACTAAAGACTGACCATTGTGGAATACAACACATATTTACGCAAAGTGAACTGAACATGCGACATCGACGTTGGTCGGAATTTCTTAGAGAGTACGACTTTGAGATTACTTACATAAAAGGAACAGTGAACAGAGTGGCAGATGCTTTGAGTCGAAGACCATGCATCTTTTTAGTGTTGTGTCTTCAAATGAATCTACATGAAAAGATTCCAACTTTACAGCATGACGATGACTGGTACAAAGAGGTTGAGTGTTTTATCGGACAAAACACAATGATGGTACCATGATATGAGGGATTTTCATTTGATAGTGATGGTTTATTGAGGTTCAAAAGTCCGATTTGCGTGCCACCAAACGATGAGTTGAGGATGTTGATCCCGAGTGAGGCTCATAGAGCAATTTACATGGCTCACCCGGGAGTCAGGAAGATGAGGGCAGACCTTAAACCCCTATTCTTCTGGAAGGGAATGAAGTCCGACATAGTCAACTATGTGGCCAGATGTCTAGAATGTCAGCAGGTAAAGGCTGAATATGGACACCCAGCAGGATTGCTACAACTGCATGCTCTTCTGGAATAGAAATGGGAGGTTTTTTCGATGGATTTTATTGTTGGATTGCCACTGAAGGTAAGGAGGCATGACTCGATTTTCATAGTAGTAGACACTCTGACTAAGAGTTCTCACTTTATTCCTGTGTGTACGATGTATCATGCACCTGACATAGCTAGAGTTTTCATCAGTGAGATTGTGAGGCTGCATGGCGTGCCTAAGAGGATTATATCCGATCAAGGATCGATGTTTACCAAATGATTTTGGATGAGTTTCCAAGAGGCCTTGGGAACCCAACTTAATTTTAGTACTACATATCATCCAGAGACTGATGGACAGACCAAACGAATGAACCAAACTTTGGAAGACATGTTGCGCATGTACATGATGGGCCAACAAAAGCGTTGGGAATAATTCTTGCCACTAATGGAGTTTGCTTACAACAACAATTACCAAAGCACCATTAAGATGGCGCCTTTCGAGTTTCTTTACGAGCGATCGTTTCGGACGCCCTTGAGTTGGGATCGGATTGAGGATAGGGTCCTGGTGGGACCAGAAGCGATCCAAGAAATGGAAAAACAAATGCAAACCATAAGACAAAGGATTAAAGAAGTGCAAGATTGATAGAAGAGTTATGTCGATGTGCACCGATTCGACCGTAGTTACGAGGTCGACGATCGAGTCTTCTTGCGGGTTAAACCGCATAAGAGTTCGATCAAGTCTGGAAAGGGAGATAAAATCTCTCCTAGGTTCATGGGACCCTTCAAGATTGTGGAGAGAAAGGGGCCCGTGGCCTATCGACTAGCATTGCCTGATTCTTTGAGACATATGCACGATGTTTTTCATGTATCTGTTTTGAGACATTATATTAGTGATCCTACACATATTATTGACATGAGTTCCTTGCAGGTATCATATGAGGGAGAACTCACGGCTGAGCCGGTACGCATCTTGGATCATCGCGTTTGATAGCTACGATGTCAAACAGTAGATCAGGTCAAGGTCGAGTGGGACAATTATAGTTTGCGCTCGGTGACCTGGGAGGATGCATAAGATATGCGCCAATAGTTTCCATTTTTTTTGATAGATAGACATATGATACTGTGACACACTTTATTTCAGCATATATACTGTGAAACTTTGGGACGAAGTTTAGACCAAGAGGGGGTGTATGTAACATCCCGCTCTAGTGCACTGAGAAAACTTATTCTTTGAGGACACTTGCTCGCAAATGATCCAGATTATTATGCTATTAAATTTTTTTATTTTGATTATGAGGCTTTGTGGGATGATGACATGTTGTTTTATCGCTTTGACCTAGACAGGTGCTATTGACTCGGTTTTACTGAGTGTGCAGGTTTTTGGACCTTGAGGATGCAGCGACATCGATGGAACCCCTTGGACTTCGGATTGAGTCAGGGAGTGTGCCTTTGAGGTTTGACTATTTTATTGTGATATTAGTGCATCGGATCAGATGATATGATGTGGATATATTTTGACATGATTTGTTGATGATGCAGGTTGACGATAGCTTGCCGACCAAACTCACATATGGAGTAAAGGGGTCGCACATGACTACCAGACATGTTGAGGGAGAGGTGTGGACAACAGCCTTGCCATAGCCTACTAGCACTCCTGCCGTGGCTCGAACTGTAGGTTAACGATTACCTAGTTCGAGAGGACCCACGATGTCGTGAGGGCAGACTGCGATAGTCGCTCATGATGATTCTAAGGGGTGCGCAATAAGGAGAGGGCCTTATTCTTTAGAATCCCTTAGTCTCCCATAAGTTCACCTGGCAGAGTGTTGACTCCAGGGGTTATTGATGTCTACCAAATGAGTCAAGAGGCGAGTGGCATCCTTGGAGCATGTAGTGCGTCCTGAAGGGCACGTCGCGCAAGGGAACAAATCAGGCGAGTGGCACCCTTGGAACACCTAGTGCGTCCTGAAGGGCTCGTTGCATTGATGATGATAGAAGGATGAACCTAGATGGCCCTAAGGCAAATAAAAGGTTAAGAAATTTAAAACAATTTCCCTAATTAATGTCATCCAATACAGAATTTAAGTACTAAGTCTAAAATTTCGCTAGGGGTCAAATTTTGTCTACCTTTAAAAATAATAATAATAATAATAATAATAATAATAACAATAAAATAAAGAGATAAAATAAAATAAAATAATAAAATTTAAATTAAAAAACCCACTTAAATAATAATTATGATCTTCATAAAATTTTGTACCATGAAGAGAGTAAGAATTTAAATAATCCATAAGAAATAAAATCTGTGGATATAAAAAGAGGGAATTAATTATTTATCTTTTGATAATTTAAGAAGATACTAAATTAATGATAAAAGGGAAAAGGGGTTAAGACTCACACCTACCTTTCTAGCTCTAAGTGAAAAGGGGAAAGAGGGGAAAATAAAAATGAAATAAAAATAAAATAGGAAATTAGGGGAAAGAGGTAACATAAAAGGGGAAAAGGGGGAACTTAAGGGAAAGAGCAGGAAGTCAACTTAGTAAGGAATCTACTTTTAAGAGATTTCTAATTTTAAACTGAATTAGCAATTTCATAATAGGGAAAGCCTTTAAAACCTGTAAGGGAATCTAGGGACACCTAGGAGTGATTCTAGGAGTAACTCTAGGTGGGTGAGGGAAATAATGATAATTACTTAATTAAAGAAATTAAAATATGGAGGATTGTAGGGGATGAGGGACACTTCTATGAAGAGGAAATTTTAGGAATTTATTGTTAAAACTTTAATTAATTGAGATTTTGAGAAAAAAAGGAGGTTCGAAACTCTATAAAATAAAGGAAGGAGAAGGATGAAGGAGGATCATCTGTTTGCGTAACGTTACACTGCAGGAATATTGACTTGACTGATTTACTTGTGGGTGTTGGGATACCCAGCTCGGAGAGGAGTGGTAGCTCAGCCTTGCGAGGCGAGTTGGGAGCTAGACGTAACCTCTGGATAGTGTGTGTGGCCCGTTTGTGGCTCGGGGGGCAAAGGGGGAAGAAGAGTACCCCTAGCATTGGCTAAGAGGTACCGGTGTAGTCTCGACGGTCGGCGAGCAGGAGTTGCACGGAGCGCGCGGTCGTCACTCAGAGTAGGCGAATAGGCAATGGTACGCTTTTTTTTTGGTTTGATTGATAGGATGTAGTAGGATGTATGTTTTAGATCTGCATCTATATTGGGTAGGTAAACTGTTTTCTAATTTCATGACTGAAATTTTTGTAGCTTGGTTGAATGATTTATTGATTGAATCCATGAGCTTCGTCTTCCCACATGTCGTGACCACCCTGTGCGATGATTGTGACTTTGAGGTTGTTATCCTTCATCCCTAGCTCACCAGTCCTCGCCTGAAAAGTCAGCTAGGAACCTGATCTACGGTCGTCGCATTAGCGTTAAAAGACCTATGGATCTCAACGCCCTGTTTTTCTATGCGGGGATGGTGAAGCGAAGGTGAACCTTCAGCCGTCTACCTGTGTGGATGTCCTTCCCTGATTAGCGACTTACGTCCTTCTATACGGCCTTTGCCTTTGGATTATTTGGCTTCCTTTTTGTTTATTTCAGCGTCTCGACTAATAGAACCCCTGTGATCCCTTCGATAAGTTATCCCTTGGCTCTGGCGTTCTCTTGCTGTCGTCAGCGTTTTATATTGGTATTCTAATATGTAAAGAGTAATTAACTTCATCTGTGTTGGGTTCTATATAGATTGGCTATTTTACTTTACTTCTGCAATTGCATTTGGGTAACTGATGGAAACATTGTCTCTGCTGTGGTAATTCAACGTTGGTTGAAAAAAAAATAATAAAAAAAATAAAAATATATATATATATATATATATATATCCTCAACGATTGCAGTGTGGATAACTGTAAATCTAGCTCTGCGTATTCATCTCCAAATTGGCTTAACTAACCTTGTAATGTTCATGCTAGCAATTCGTTTCTGGGTGCTGGATGAAAAAGGGGGAAGAACAAAACAACGTTTGCATCCCTGTCAGTACTGTAATTTTTCTTGGCCCACGATTGCCTTGCTTGTAAACAATCTCTGTCTACTTTGTTTTTCTGGACGGTGGTTATATCTCCATATTTGATTAAACTTGGGTGAATTTGGCTCGTTGATTTGCTTGCTCCATGACAGTTCATAAATTTCGGATTGAGTTGAATGATTTATTACACAGCGTTAACCTCTGCGTTTTCTTTCCTGAGCCTGCGTTTTTACCATCCGAACCCGTGCGTTTTTAGGTGTAGATCCTCTCCGTTTGGGTGTAATTTGTGACCAGCGTGAGGGGGAAAACTCGCCTATGTTTTACAATCAAAACCCCTGTGTTATTTTTGGCGTAAATCCTCTGCGTTTTTGAGTGACTTACCCTGGGCGTGTCGGCTGGTATTTATTCCGGTTCTGTGTAGCTAAATTTTTCCCAAGAGGGTGTTGAAGGAACGACTTGGCTCGAGCCTGCGGTCATTTCCTTGTTGGTAAGGTTCAGGGCCTTGCCTCCAACAAGTTGACCTCGTTGTCTCTGAGTTTTGTTGCTGTATTACCCTTTTTTTTTTCTTACATGGGCTTCCCTTTTGTGGTCTTCTACCTTAACCTTTCCATGCCTCGGAATGATACCTTCATTTAGTGTTTTTAAGATTTGATTACTCGGATAATCATCCTCACCCTTCCTGACCGTGAATATCATTGGTTTTATGATCTGGATTGCACAGGCTGAGAGACTATAAGAATATGAGTCTCCCTTTTAGCACTCGATCTTCGTCTTTAACACATGGCATGAGGGCCAACGAGTGGGCGCATGATGGGAGCTTAATTTAGACATGAACTTGAAAACTCCTTAAAACAACTCATTTATCTTAACTACTGCCTCGATGTCCAGCCTTTTTTCTTTGTCTCAAGGAAGGTTCGCTTAATAGCTTGATGTCATGGCCTCCGGTTTTTAAAAGATTTTATGATAAAACACTTTCATGGCTCATGAATTATGGTTATGTCTACCTGGATAAATGGAATGATGTTCCATTGGACTTGTTTTTATATATGAATGGTTTAAATTTTGTATTGTTAAATCTGTTCTATTTAAGTTTAACTTAGTGGGTATGTTCAGGTTTACCTTTAAGTTAATGTTAGTTGTTTCCATTGGGTGATTATGATTGATAAAAAAAAAATTCATAGTTGAACAACTATTAAATTGTTATAGATTTATACCTGAATTAAGTGCACAATACTAGAGTTCACTACTAACATTGTTATTAGTAGTGTAGGAGTACTATAACTTGAGTTTAGCATCAACCATTTATTAGTTGTCTTGAATTTCAGATATCTTCATACTAACCAAAGTTTCAGTTTATATATGGTTGTTTTGTTTATTATTTAAATTATATAAGTAAATTGTTATTCAAATTTTTATTGATTATAAACATGCATATCTTATTGACGACGACCAAATTTCTCAAGAACATTATATAATTCAACTTTCATATTATGATACCTTCTATATGCACTGAACCGTGCCCTATCCTACTTGGTTGTACCTTTCAGTCATCAGTGCATATCAACACTAATACCACTTCATGAGGTTTCAAGAGTCATCTGCAACAAGGCACTCGTATCTCGTATTCAACTCCAATTAGTGATAAGATAAACCCTTGGGAGTTTCTTAGGTCAAGGTAGATTTGCTTTGTGTTGTACTTATCTAATATGGATTAAATTAGACTAGTACTTAGTGTTAGTAAGGACCTATCTAATATGGATAATATTAGATTAATTGGATCATATGTATTTAAACTTGCGAATTTGGTTGTGTCTAATGTCTATTGAGAGTTGATGAATGGCTAAATCATGATTTTTACAAGCTAGTTAAGATTTTGGTTAATGATTCTTGATATGTTAATTATTGATTAGTCAAAGATTTAGACCTGCTTAGTAATGTCCAATAAACACTGAATCTAATGGTAGTCGGATGACACTTGGAAATTTAAAGTTTCGCAATTTAATTTTTAAGACTAAATTAGATTATACCTTGATGTCATTATGCACTTTAGACATGCAAGGTCGGGCTCGTATTGGAGGATGGAATAGACTATGTTAACTACCTTACTTGGTATATTAATTGTCATTGTCTTGTAGTTTGATTAAAAGTACACCTCCCTTGCAATACTCTGATAGTAGTGAGTAAATTAATGAGTTAACAATGATTCATTATTGCATTATGCCATAATGTAGATAACCTTGTTGATTGCAATCTTGAGGGTTATGTTATTGTCATTAGCTTAGTAGGCTTGGTCTCCTTGTGTCGGGTTGGATGTAGACACCTCCTTGTTCCTCAGAACAGTCGCCAGCCCTAAGACCTTAAGTGGTCAAGATCGATGGGAAACTGGGCTTGAGTGTTGCTTATGTGTCCTGGAGGTCCTAACCATTGCAGGGTAGGACAGGCAGGCAGTCATTCTTGTTCTTGTTAGGTCGTCATGTTGTGGATGCGAGAGTTGTTTACGTAGTTTTCTTCGTTGTGTTGCATTGTTGATTATAATTTCATCTTTACCTTCATACACACACACAAAAAAAAAAAAGTCATTTGTTAGGAGAGGCTTGATGTCGTGACAAATGAGACATTCATTACAACTTAGAAGAAGAAAAGACAGAAAGATGTCAGCAATCGAGAGGAAATTGGAAATAGACTTATGACGTTTTGTAGAAAACAACAAGACGGAAGCATGGACTCTGTTAGATAAGAGAGCCAATTATATATTGCAGAAGACAATAAGGATGCAGATGGAACCATGGACTCTGTTAGACAAGAGAGCCAATTATATATTGCAGAAGACAATAAAGATGCAGATGGAAGCATGGACTATGTTAGACAAAGGGAGCTAATTATATCCACTTATACATGAAGCAAGCATTAAGAGGGAGCTAATCATATGATCCATTGAAGATGATGAAATATATATATCCATGGTAGCAGCCATGAAAGATAGTGCGTGTTCAGTTCAACCATAGAAGAAGACTTCTTTGAAGAGAAACCTTAAAGTATTCTTGGTTTCCCATCTAGATACGTGATCCTATGATGAAAGGAATAAGTGGAATCTCTAGGGCATGGAATCTATAAGAAACTCCATGGACCCAAAAGCTAAAGAAAAACATGAAGAAGAACATGAGGATTCCAAGAAAGATAGAGAAACAAGAACAACCAGTCATTGTATCAAGAATCACAAGATTACCAACCTGATATGAACTCACTAAAAGCAATCAAGCAGAAGAATTGAAAGTCGTGATGAAGCATAGTGTATGGAAGACTTATGAATGAAAGCATTGTGAGATCTAGAACCAAAGGTTTTCCCAAATGGAGAAACAATACTATGATGATTACTTGTTCCAGTAAACCAGACTTATCTCTACATAAGTCATTATATCATCCACAACATCCATGCGTTGGAATTCTACATTAGATGAATGCAAAGAATGTTCTCCAGAGAAATTGGATAAAGAGTGTATGAAGAGAAATCTCAAGACTTTGAGGCATACCAGAAAGAGACTCTTGTATGCAGATAGAAGAACATAACTTGGTGGAGAACCTCCAGTGAAAATCAGAAGTGTGGTGAAGATTCCCTATAACATCAAGACCATTACTCAGTAGATCAAATCTCATGATCACAAAAGAAGTGCCACATGGATATGTTCCAGTTTTACAACAATGATATACTCTATTATTCAGATCTACATGAAGCCTTCACAGTGTTCCAAACTAAAGTACATTTTGAAATCAAGCATTACATTATCCATGATGAAGTCCAGAAAGGAGAAAATGGTTATCCAATACATATCTCCATAGATGAGCAGATAAGCAGACATTTTGGTAAAGCATCTGCGTACTCAAGCTAGAGCTCATGGAAACAACTTCCTTATTGAAAAAGGAAGAAATAACTCCCCAGGTTGGGAGGGAGCACTGAAAATATTGTTGAATACATTCATTGAAAAATAGTCCATCTTGGATAGATGCTTTCCTGTTTGGAAAGTGGATTGAGATTTTTGACGGACAGTGACTTCCGATTTTGGTTAACATGGGAAGTAGTCTGATTATTGATGTATCATAGACAACGACTTCCCATTGTGGTTAGCATGGGGAGTGGCCTAGGGAAGTCTCTCTTCTTGAGGGTTGCTCAAGAAGACTGGCCCGCCTCACCGGACAACGATTTCTCATTATGCTTAACATGAGGAATGGTTTGTTTTGGAGGTTGATGCAAGACAATATTTTCCTCTTGTGGTTAACATAGGAAATGGTCTGGATAGTCATTCCTTAGGGTTTATACATTCTCTCCATGGTGCACTTTAATTAGTGTAGGAGGAATGGCCTAGGGTGGGGAATGGTCCAGGCTCAACAATCAAGGGCATGCATTCCTTAGGGTTTATACATTCTATCCAGGGTGCACTTTTATTAGTGTAGGAAGATTGGCCCAGGGTGGGGAATGGTCCAGGTTCAGAAGAAAAGACAAATATTCTTCCTTGCTTGAGAAGAATAGTCTAGATATCTCAGTGATCTACTCCGAGGGCATATATTCTTTCAGAGCTAACAGATATGAGTGAAATATTGGCCCAGATGATTCAATTTATATCATAACATTGTTTTTGTGCAGGTTTCTATCATATGTTTGTTATGAAGACTGTATGACAGTAGATGAAGACTATTGTGGTGGATATGTTCCACTGTTCATGAATATACGTTGTTGATCAAGTACTTGTGTGTTACTTGGTGTGGTAGTGTACCACTAGATTGTAGTTATGTACTACTATGGATAAACACAGTTGTGTTCTATTTTTTTTCTAATTTCCTTGAAGACTATCAACAATTTATTGGAGATAATCACCATCCAAATGAATGATGAACAGAGATTTTCCAGATAGAAAATAATTCAGAGCATTTACTCTTCTAGATTATAAGAATGAATCTTGTATCACTCTATGGTGTGAGTGACTTATCTAGCATCATGTATGATTACTTAGATGAAGTATGGTTTTGAGAGATGATGTAGTTTATGGTGATGGTGATGCTCATGATCTAGTCATGAGATAGTCTAAACGACTATGTTGATGCAGTCTAAACGACTATGTTGATGCTACCGGGTAAATGGTATGTTTTTGTGCTCAAGACCATTACCTGTAATACCTCCCTAGCTAGGAGGGAGTGTTAATATTATGGTAGTTGTGGGAGGTATTTACCTCCACGTGTAAACTTGACGAGAATAGAAGACTCCGAAAAGTAAGAGAAAACCCTAATGAGTTGGCTAATAACCCTAGAAGTCTTGTCGGCTCAAGAAGATAATTTATACTAGGTTATTAGCCTCCAAGAGAAGAATTTGACCATAAATAATAATAATATATTGAATAGACATGTACCCAGAAGGAGAAGTCGGCCCTAACAAATCTGACAGAACCACTATAAATACAGGGTGCCAGTTCTCATTTGACACATCTCAGAATTACAGAGAAGCAACTGATGCACACTGTAGTTCCCAGTTTGGTGCGCAAGTGTGGAGGAGAGATGCAGGTGTAGTTGTTGCAGCAACTAGTTTTCATTATTGGCTTGGACTATCTCTTGGCTAGGGTGTGGACTATCTGATCAACTATTGTTGGTACGCTATCCTTGGAGGAAGATGCGCTACACCTTGTTTGGCTATCTAGCATAGAGTTTTCTTCTGGAGTAATTCTCATTCAAGGTTAAGGTGCTCAGAGGGTGGCTTTGATATATGGTTGGGTGACAAGGGTATTGTCAATGGTAAAATGAGCACACATCCTTCATATTCTAACAAGAAGTCCATAGTATCTTTCTTTGTCTTACAGAATCTATCAAGGAGCTCAAGATCGAAGCTCAGCCAGGACTTTGAAAGGACAAATGTCGCTAATAAGGTACATATCTTTCTCCTTCTCTTTATTTCATTAGCTTGATTAGATCTAAAAGGAATTCAGTGTCCATGTTAAGCACCTTCTGTCTTGGCCTTAGGAGTTTAGAGACCAAGAGGGAATCCATTTGTCCGCAGGGGGATTCACCTTCAACAACATGGACAAGCCTGAATTTGAGCATTTCCATGTACATGGACATGTGAGAATTTGGGACTATCCCTATACATGGATAGGGATGAATTTGTCCATATCCTTGTATAGGGAAAGGACCGAGTTCGACCATGTCCCTGTACAGGGACAGGCCACATTAATATAATTTTACTATAATTTATTTTTTCAATTTATAATGAATATTAAAAATTAAAATTATCTTGTAATCTCTCCCCTTATTTACTAGTTTCATTACCTTTAATCACATATCATTATTGAACAACCTTTCCCATTGATTAAGCAACATAACTAGAATCAATCCCATTGATTAAATAAGGTTTATATAATAGTCAAAACAGGTAAACATAGATCAAACTTGTATCAATATCCATAAGAGCTTATCATTGTCGTATCTTATTATTTGATATCATGCATATTGAATTTGAATACAACAACATGAACACAATAGAGCTAATACACTGATTAAGTTGGAGTTAACACATGTATGATGATCAGGAAATCAAAGTACATTGATTAGTGATTATAAAGTGTTTCTTATTGATATTCAATCACGAATACTAGTCTCATCTTAGTATAGGGCAATGGTTTTCACTATCAAAATCTTTGAATCAGTCATATTAGCATGTTTTAATTTTGTATATGTTGAAGTTAAGATAGCTATATAGAATCACTACTAGTTATCTTAGTAAGAATATCCCATATAACTATGATAAGATTCATTATGTATATTACTATGAAAATGAGTATGATACACAGTTTGTTACATCACTTGTGTTACTTATACTGATATAGGCTTAGTTTTAACTCTCTCCATAAAGATTGAACATGGTCTATTTCATCTAACTAACATGTTGTAATATCATATAACTCTGAATACTTGGTGTTAATTAGGGATAACAATTACCATAAGTATAGTATCTATGTTCGATCTCTCTAATCATAAGTATAGTGTAATATCTTAACCAACTTGCTCACTTAAACCAAATACAGTTGTAGATAAGCTATATGTAGTAAGCATTCACATAATAAATCACGTTTTCTATGAAACGTATAAGGTATGATTGCAAGCATGATGATACAAGGAGTTACTCTTGTAATGGGAATTCAGCCTTGTCCCTATACAGGGATAGACCTGAATTCGACCATGTCCATGTACAAGTACAAGCCTAAATTCGACCTTGTGCATGTACATGGACATAACCGAACTCATCCATATCCATGTACAGGGACAGGCCCAAATTCAGGCATGTACCTGTACATGGACAGGGCCAAATTCGTCCCTTTCAACCTCATAAATCATAAAATGTAAATAATTAAAAAAATATTTAACTCGGAAAGGGTTGTATTTAGCTAGACCAGTGGTAACGAACATCATCAAGCTATAACAACCAACAACAATGACCTCTAGCACCAACTGCTAGTAGCAATTGCCAACAACAATGATCACCAGCACCAACCACTAGCGACAATGTCCACCAGCACCAACTAAGAGCTCGAACTAATCAACATAAGCCACTATTCAAAAAGTTCAGGAAAATTTGAATGGGTCGATGTGTAGGTGATATATAAAATATTTTTCGGTCGAAAGAGTTTTTCAGACAAAACATATTTTCGGCCGAAAAATGTTATTGGAAAAAAAAATGTCTGGCTAATATGGTACACAATAGTCGAGCCCATCATCACGGTACCATTTTATTTGACGTCTAAAGGTTCGGCTGAAATAATTATTAGTTCGGCCAAAAAAATGTCAGTAGGGATTTTGGAGACTTGATTCTGACAAAAGTGTTACCCAACTTCATGATTTCACACATATATTAGAGGATGTATACTTTGTTTTACTAGAAAGCCTAGTAGCAGGAAGACGGGTCTATACCATCCCTTACCTATACCCATTCGACCTTGGGAAATCATTTCCGTTGATTTTGTGGGAGTTTTACTAGCCACATAGAAGGAACATGATTATTTATTTTTGGTAGTTGACAGGTTAAACAAAATGTCGATTCCCATGCCTTGTAAAAATACGATCAAGGGACATGAAGCAACAAACGTGTTCTTTTAACAGGTCTAGGTGCACTTAGGAATACCAAGGAACATCATCTTAGATAGGGATACCATATTTCTTAGTGCATTTTATCTATATTGTGGGAGAGGATTGACGCTAAGTTGAATAGGTCTACAACATTCCATCCACGAATAGATAGGGAGATGAAAGTAGTGACCAAAGAATTCGATGCAACTTTTGAGTGGTTACAATCAAAAGCATCCAAAGACCTGAGATGAAAATCATATCTATATATGATACTCTTATAACAAAGAAATCCATACTTCTATTAGAAAGTAACGTTTTGAAACTTTCTTTGGGTATTTTTCACATTCAACCTTAGTTGTCGTATATGGAAAACAAGGAGCATTGAGGGAGGACCTCACTAGAGATGCATGAACATCATAAAATTTGTTGAGAAGATTGGGAAGATCCATTTTCATGTATAAGAGAATCGTAGGAAAAGTACAAGTCTAGATATGACCAGCAAAAAATAGAGAGAACATTTAGAGTGGGAGACGAAGTATCATTACAGTTGAATAAGGAAAGGCTACATGGTCAAGATCAAGGCTCCATGTAATAATATCAAGGATCCATGGTATGGTCCTTTAGAGGCATTGTAAAAGGTGGGAGGTAATTCCTATAGACTCAGTCTACCCCTATACATGAGAATTTATTCAGTAGTGAATGCGGATAATCTCAAAATATATGAGCCTTCCATGTTGGATAATCAGGAGGAGAAGGTCCTACCTTCCATAGAGGACTCAGTACCAGATTCTCAGGAAAATTTGGAAGAGGACATAGTTTTATATACAAGGCATAGAACTACAATACAAGGGCATCATTACCTTTGGAAGATTTGGTTGAAAGTACAACTTTGAGGAAAAGCCAAGTGGAACTTGAGGGAGAAGGTAGAGGAAACATTTCCTCACCTCATTTAGTAATGATTTTTGGGATAAAAGTCTACCCTAAATTAGGAGGTATGATATGGATTGGATCATTGTATTAGTTTGATTCTATCACTATTATTTTAAAGTGGAAAAAATTGAAGGAATCAACTTGCAGGTTCATTTTAGTGGCAAGTCCTAGTTTGGAAAATTGGGGTTCAAAACCTTCTAGGGACATTATGAGGCATCAAAAAACATTTTTCTGGGTTAAAAAATTCTTAACATATTCTAAGACCCCATGATGTTATTCTACACATCGAGACCTTTGCAATGGTGTAAAAATCACGTCAATTAGAGCTCGTATGAAAAAGGTATGCCTCCTGTAATATTATGTTGACCACCATAATATGAGTGGATGCCATGTCATCCCCTGTTACTCATGCAAATGGGTCTAGCCACATATGTGATTTCAAGAATATTATAGAAGGTTTAAAATCCTCTCACAATTTAGGGTTGATGAAGTAAAAAATCCACCCCTAGATGACTATCAGGTTATGTTAAATACCACACCACTACAAGAAGAGTAGAACAACTAGGAGTGGGAAATCATAGATCATAATAGAGGCGTTTAATGTTCCATGGCATCCTAAAAGTACAAATGTCTCAAGTAACTCCATAGAGAGTTCATTCTCCTTTGTACTTGCATTATTTCCATAGCATAGAAAATAGAGCAGAGCAACATCACCTTCTAGATAGGTTTTCTCCTATAAGGGTTCCCCAGAGAAAATATTTGTGTCATTTTGTTGATGGTGTGTGATTGTATTTTATTTTTCTTTATTTTCCATGTTTTATCTATTTCTTTCATAAGAAGAAGTTTAATAACTAAATATTCTCCAATCTGAAGGAGTTTTAACCTTCATAGTGTAGATTTCAATTGTGTTTAACAAATATGTTGTGACAAACTGTTCCAGTGGAATATTCACAAAATATTACAGATCATACACCTAGATATATCTTCAGTTGAAATGGTCCACATTGCATGAAATCCATGTACTATATGGGAGAACTTATATTGGATGAAAATCTTTGAAAACCACTTCTTCTAGCTAAGAAGTTTCCTTGCTTTTGACAAATTGATAGAATTGTATTCTTCTTCGCAAGTACTCTTCATTTGGGTTTCCATAATTCAATCCATTATAACTTAGTAAATTTAATTAGGGTTTAGTTTTGTAATTTCCAATTTCTCTACCACCTCTAAGGTCTCTAATAAAGCTGGAAATTATGGCCAACGATTCTACATGTTAAAGATAATGTATATGCCAAAGAAAGTGTGGAAAATTCATTTCAAAATAACTCTCACCCACAACTTTTGTGATAGTATAAGGCACATATAGAAGTAGTCTAAACTAATTGTGGATCCCTCCGAGTCAATATTTCTACATATGTGACTAGATTTGGTCACTAGCCTAATACTTGTGTGGAACCTAATGTTGATTTTGTTGTTTCTTGTGCTTAGCATTTTCTTTGTAAAAAATATGATGAACTTGTTGTTGTATGTGTTTGATTCATTAAAAAAAATATGTTTCTCTATATTCCTTATTTGGAGCATGGAAGGAATCTTCATTTGTCAATGCAATGAGTAGAGCTACAACAATTGGATTGAATGATGGAACTCCAAGGACACATGGAAAGGCTTATTGCCAATAAATTCTTTGAAGAGTTTTGTTATAATTGAGTTGAACATAAGGAAGGCTTTGATCTCATGTATGTGGATGATTGAAGATTTAAGTTTTGAGGGTATGAATCATTATGTTGGACTAACTTTCTATGTCCATCAGTCCGGGGATGAAAGGAAATTGAATGGTTGTAGGGTGAATATGCTTTGTTTCTTAACCTTTCACACTTGTCCTTTGGGTTCAATATTTCTTGTAACTTGTGAATCTATAAGTGAAAAATAAAGTCATCTACATCATGAATGGTTCTTTGTATGAACAATAAATTTAGATACATTGTAAATAGCATCTTAGAAATGTTACTATAATTAGAAAAATTCTTATCCTATCCTACCCTATCCTAATATAATTTAAAGTTTCTAGTGCAACACACATAAAACAAACTTCCCTTACTTTCATCATGATTTTCATCTTTGGAATCATTAAGTGAATCCTATTATGTCGTCGTGTCATGTTTCAAGTATGTCATGTTATGTTTCCCTTGAGAGTGTAAGTAGAATGGAAAAGGGTGGTTTTTCTCTAAACTGTATCAAGAGATAAAAAAAAAAAAGGTTGTGTTGGATGTGTCTTTGCAAAGTGAGTCTCATTTATAATGTTACCTTTACACTTTACCTTTTACCCTTAACCTTTAACTTGAGCTAAAAAAGAATTGAATTAAAGATGCATTCAGAATAAACCATGTGCTACCTGTAATAAACATAGGACAATATATCACTAGAAATAATGCAACTCAATGTTTCTTTTACCAAAAAAAAGATACTATTATATATAATCAAAATAATACAACTAAGACTAGAAGAAATATACAGTAAGTTGTTCAAGGGTTTCCCAACATACAAAAAAAAAATTCAGAGGCTACAAAAATAAGCTTACAACATACTAAGAAGTATATATTCTAGGTTGACTTACTTGTGACGTTCTTAAAAAAGATACCTAGAAACATACCAACATAGAATAACTTAAATATTAATGAAAAAAAATGAAAAAAACTACTTATTCCCAATCATCATCTATATGAGGAAAGATATTCGTTATTTCCATTAGATCTTTTGGTTGATGGACTATTTCCTCTTTTTTATATCATATTGGACCAAATTCTATGAATACTTGTTGTTTGAAGTCGTGGGTAGAGTGTCCTTATAAGGGATGAGAACTATATTTTGAATCATATTAATTTCGTCTTCAAATATGTCAATCTTCTTCATGTGTTGAACCAAAAAAATTATAATATTTAAAATGAAATGATTCTCATTCTTATGGACTTTAGAAGTCACATAGAGTATTGAGCTCCTTTTATTTTATATTGAATAAAGTCTTCATGCCTTTTCAAAATTTTGTGTAGTTCTAGCATATCCCTATTTTTCATCCTTATTAGACCTGTAAAATGAATAATTGTTAATCTGAGCCAATGTTTTGGACCTTTTCCATAGGAACAGGTATGGTGTCCTCAAGATCTCACAACGAAATGATCCAGGAGAGGGAATGAGCTCGAGTCACAACGACCTCACTAGCCTTTACCACGTTTCTTCCTTCAAAAAAAACTTCAACTTTTTTTTATCTCAAAGAATATTACGAGCCCACAAACTTTTTCTATCTTCTTTGTCGAGATGTCTTCTCCAAATGCACACCAATACAAAGGGTGAAGAGGTAAATTACCTACGGTTGACAATTATTTACCGCACGGTACCGTATTCCCTAAGCCTTTGCTTCCCTAAGTATCCTTATTTATATATCGTAGATGAAGCCCTAAGAGGTTTCAATTTGGTCTCACTCCATAACGTCTACAACTTAAAGTACATTTTTTAATATGATGTACATAATTTGGGTTGACTCCATAATATCTACAAATAGGATGACTCCATAATGTATCCAAATAGTTTTTTATTATAAAGTACATAATGTCCCCAAATAGTTTTTTAATATAAACTGCATAATGTTTGCAATTAAAAAATAAAATGCTAATATTTTTAAATTATTTTAAAAATGGGGTAACTTGAAAAATAAAATGTTAATATCTTTAAATTATTTTAAAAATGGGGTAACTTAAAAAATAAAATGTTAATTTTTTAAATTATTTTAAAAATGGGTTTGATTTAAATTATTTTAAAAATTGAGTTTGTTTTTATTAGCTTTTATATTTATTTGTTGGAGATATTGTTTAGAAGATGAAATATGTGAAGGGAAATAGGGAGGATAATATGAGGTACACAGAGAGATGAGATCATAAATGTTATGTGGTTATAATCATGGAATATGCTCATTTGGTAGGTGATGGATAATAAATAGGTCCACTAAATAGTTAAGAGGAAATAGTATAATAATAAGATGTCCATATTTTTGGTTCACTCCATAATGTTCACAAATAGTTTTTTAATATAACGTACATAATGTCCTCAACTTAAAAGATAAAATGTTAAGATTTTTAAATTATTTTAAGAATGAGATTTTCTTTAAATTATTTTAAAAATCAAGTTTATTTTTATTAGTTTTTACATTTATTTGTGGAAGATGTGGCTATAATCATGGAATATGCTCATTTGATAGGTGATGAATAATAAATAATTCCACTAAATACTTAAGAGGAAATAGTATAATAATAGCAGGTGGTTGGCAAATACCTCTAGGAATATTCACAAGAAAATATAAATACACGAGTATCATTGTATTGGATTTGTTGTATGCATTATTTATAGTATTAGTTTGTGGAGTAATTCCTTGTTATTTTATAAAATAAAATAATAATATGATTTTTAAGACATGGTCTATTTATACATTAAATTGACATACCACACCTCCATGAATGAAAAATAATAACTCAATAGCATTCATTCAACATGTCTCCAATCTCAACACTCATTAAAGATCAACAACCTTAACCATCTCTCACTTCATGCATTAACACTACATGACTAAATCCCTAATTATCTACCCAAGTGTTGATGAGAAACTTTTCCTAATGACAAACTTCTCACTTAATGCATTAACACTACATCGCTAAATCCCCGAGTTATATACACATGTATTAATGGGAAACGTTGCATAATGAGCCAAAGTTATATTGAAGATAATCTATGATAAATGAGTAATTAATAAACAAACCTTTACATAATGTCTAGTAATAAATGACTACATATCCAGAAAGTTATATTTATACAAAAGTAGAAAGTCTTAGGAGAAAACAAGTAGAACACAATATCTTGGAAAAACCATGTTGAATTACAATAGTCTATTGAATTATCTGCTATGTAGTTTTATCAAAAAATTAAGGACCATAGAATTCTCACTGATTAGACACTCTTCCCTCAATATATAAGATAAGAGGATAATATCTCTTTCTACATGAAATTAAAATCAGAGGTGGAACTTCTATCGGCTTATCTATAGAAAAAACAAAAGCAGTCTAAGATGTATCAAACATGGCTAGTATTACATCTATAAAAAAAAACAAAAGCAGTCCAAGGTTTATCAAACATGGCTAGGATTTGATCCTCATCTTAGTTGGCTAAATAATTTTCAAAGATATTAACTTCCTTTTCGTAGACCTCTGCCTTTTCATGAGACTACAAGCCCTCAATCTTATCCAAGCCTTGAGCATCCTTAATTAGGCTCACATATACATTAACATTGATGAGACCTGTAGTTTTTTTAGCCTGGCCGACTCTTAATATGTTTTCTAGACCTTTAAGGAAGACTATTATAACTGTTGGATTTTGGCACACTAGAAGATCACAAAGTGGCCTTATGCAACCTTGACTGGCAAGGTGTATGTAAAATAAATAAAAAAACTCATGTTGTCTACCTAGAATCATCAAAAAATGGATGCAAAAAATTACACATGAAAAGAAAGAAGAAATTTATACTTTATATTTTCGTCACTTCCACTAAAAGTTGCATTTGAAACTGCCCATGTTGCCTCTTTCTTTATATTGAATTCAACATTTGCTAGCACCGATAAAAGTGGTGGAAATATGTTGGCATTGATCACAACCTGCAATGTAAATGGAGTGAATTAACACAAGCTCAGGTTATGTTACATTCAAAATGTGACACTCTTAGGAAGTAACTATAGGAATCCAACGTTATTTCCACCTAAACTTGCTCTTTTGTCGCTGCAGTAATATTGGAGATTGTCCAACATGCTAGTTTCATTAGGCTTTGGCTAGCCTGTCCAGATGTTAGAAGATGCAAAATGCGAGGAAGATCTTGTTTGTCAATAACAACCTGCACACAACAAGATACACTATAAAAGGTTAAACACTAAAGTAAATCCACCAATGTCACAATTTGGATTCTTTGTATGAAAGCTTCTTATCTTAACCACTAAATCACAACTAAATATATAAAATATATGAAAACCATGTATCATGTATATAGCTTTTAAAGTATTAAAAATGTGTCGAATAAGATCTGGGTCTGCACATCATCTTCAGTGACAATATTACCCATTGTTAGTAAAGCTAGATAAACAACAAATGATGAAGGATGCCTGAAATACAAATAGCACATTTCCATTAATACAGAAAAAACTTTATTTAAAAAATAAGATTTCATAAATTAAATTAATAATAAAATTTATAATACTTAATTCATTATATATATATATAAACTCTCATCGCTGCTTATGATACTCACGACAAGAGTTCAACCACCTTCGGAAATTTGACATAGCCCATGTAACATTTCTTATCATTGAAATATTTGCGGTCTCATTAAATTGGGCAAGCACCAGCCTCAATTCTCCATGATCGAGTGAAAGATCCCTATATGCTACAGAGTCTCCTAAAGCCCAAACGGCCATATACGGAGACCAATTGAAATTAATGTTAGGGAGTAGTGTTTTAATTAAAATTCAAAAGTACAGAAGATAAGACGAGGGAAAAGAAAAAAGTCAGATAAAGGTCAAAATTCATGGAACTTGTCGATCACAAGAAGCTCCACAAATATAGGCAGCGCCCCCTAGTCAATCAGTGCTCCGTAGTCAAAGCCCAAACCGCTTGATGACATTAAGTATCAAGCTTCTAGAAATTAAGTATCATAACTGGATAGTAGAAATTAAAAGATGACATATCCTCAATGCTACATTCCATCCTAACAATTATATCATAACTATTATGAATTACTCTACAACCATCAGAATGGTTTTTATCCAAGAATGAATATTTTTACAGCAATTGCATCATACCTGGAATATGGCTCATCCTGAGAATATCGACCAGCAGAGGAACTGCACCACACTGGATGACTGCATTGATTGGAGGATTACTGTCTGCACAGAAAAAGGATTAACAAGAGCTGTTAAGATTGCTTGATTCAGAGTCTGTTTTGTTTTGTTTGAAAAGAAAAAAAAGAGAATCTGACCAGATAACATCTTTCGTAAGTAAATAACAACATCCTCTTTTGCTTTTATGTCATCAGAAGCAAGAGAAAAAACCATCGCTGGCAAATTCTGCAACTGCACCCACCAACAATAGAACAATAAAAATGAATCTAAAATACAACGCGTTTAAATTTACCCTTGTAACAATGCGTACAGAATTGTGTTTGCGAGACATTTTGGCCTCCGGGATTTGCGCAGAAATGATCCAAGAGAGGGAATGAGTTCGGGTCACAACGACCTCACTTCAAAAACTTCAACTTGTTTTGATCTCTTCTTTGCCGAGATGTCTTCTGCAAATGCACACTTTTTCTATCTTTTTCTATCTTCTTTGCCGAGATGTCTTCTGCAAATACAAAGGGTGAAGAGGCGAATTCCTGATGGTTGACAACTATTTCCCGTATGCCCTAATCCTTTGCTTCCCTAAGTACCCTTATTTATATATCATAGATGAAGCCCTAAGAGGTTTTAATTTGGGCCGACTCCATAATTTCCTCAACTTAAAGTACATTTTTTAATATAATGTCCATAATTTGTGCTGACTCCATAATATCTGCAAATAGGCTGACTCCATAATGTACTCAAATAGAGTTTTTTAATATAAATTACATAATGTATCTAAATAATCTTTTAATATAAATTACATAATGTTAGCAGCTTAAAAAATAAAATGTTAATATTTTTAAATTATTTTAAAAATGGGATTTGATTTAAATTATTTCAAAAATTGAGTTTGTTTTTATTAGCTTTTACATTTATTTGTTGGAGATGTTGTTTAGAGGATGAAATATGTGAAGGGAAATAGGGAGGATAATATGATATACATAGAGAGGTGAGATAGTAAATGTTATGTGGTTATAATCATGAAATATGCTCATTTGGTAGGTGATGGATAATAAATAGGTCCACTAAATAGTTAAGAGGAAATAGTATAATAATAAGATGTCAATAAATTGGGGTGACTCCATAATGTGGGCAAATAGTTTTTTAATATATAAAGGACATAATGTCTGCAACTTAAAAAATAAAATGTTAAGATTTTTAAATTATTTAAAAAATGGGACTTGTTTTAAATTATTTTACAAATCGAGTTTATTTTTATTATCTTTTACATTTATTTGTTGGATATGTTGTTTTGAGGATGAAATATGCAAAGGGAAATAGGGAAGATAATATGAGGTACATAGAGAGATGAGATAATAAACGTAATGTGGTTATAATCATGGAATATGTCCATTTGGTAGGTGACGGATAATCAATGGGTCCATTGAATAGTTAAGAGGAAATAATATAATAATAAGGGGTGGTTGGTAAAGACCTATAGGATTATTCACGAGAAAGTATAAATACACATGGGTAACATTGTATTGGATTTGTTGTATGTATTGTTTTGTAGCATTAGTTTGTGGAGTGATTCCTTGTTATTTTATAAAATAAAATAATAATATGATTTTAAAAACATGGTCTATTTATACATCAAGTTTCCATACAATATTTTATTCTTTGTAGGACAATCGTTTAATTACTTAGTTTATAAAGGTGTACATAATCTACTTCTTTAGGATTCAGAATTGTGACTTTTGAGAAGAAAACACATGTTTTTAACTATGAAATCAACTAAAGTTGAGCATAAAGATTTCTATATAATACCATATATAAACTTCAACATACTGCAATTCCTTTGTTGATACGGGTGTTTACAGTAGTAGTGATCCCTTCATTAACATAATGATGCTTTATATTCTTCTTTATGAAACTTCTTTGTTATTATATGGATGAATGCGCGAACAATAAAAATAGATACATCATGAATGATGTCTTTAAAGTGCAGAGATAACTTCAATAATTTGAACGCATGATGAGTATTTAAGCCTTTTCTTATACTTGGTCTCCCATTTTATGAGTGGGTGATTAATTGTAAGTTATTGCTTCACAACTCAAAATATAAATTCATTGTGTAGGTATCTCAAAATACCCATTGCTTGTTTTTTCAAATTTATCTTACATTTAATGTATCAAAAGAGACCTTCATTAGATTGCACTAACCTATTACCTTTCCTTATGTATATGGAGGAGAATGTATGAGATACTTTATCTTTTGTTACTTCCACCAAAAGTTGCATTTGAAACTGCAATGGTGTATCTTTCTTTATATCGAATTCATCAATTGCTACAAGGGATAAAGGTGGAAAAAATATGTTGACATTGACCACAACTTGAATTGTAAATGGAATGAATTAAAAGAAAATGCTCAAGTTATGTAAATTTACCAATGTTTGAATTTTGACTTTTTGTACGAGGGATTCGTATCTTAATGACTAAATCATAGCTAAACATATGGAATACAAGAAAAGCATGTAAACTTTTTAGGAGAAGTTTGAAATTTGTGTGGAATAAGAGCTATTTCTTCCCATCGTCGTTGATTAAACTTCCATACTTCATAAACACATCTACATTTTATTTTTGGAATTGTTATTGCAAGTAATGGTAATTTCTTTGTGAAACCCAAATTGTCAATAATTTCTAAAACATTATAATAGAGTCATTGTAATGAACATGCAACTAGTTCCATCTTACGTCCAAATATACAAGCAATAATATCTATAAAAAAAACTCAACATTATCTGCAAATTAAGAAGAAGAGAGAGATAATGGATTCCACTTGTAAGACAAACCTAGAAGCAAGCACAACAAAGAAGGTGAATAGGAAAATACAACCACAAAGACCATAATTGAAATTCACTTCCCCACAAAATGATAAAATCCAATAATTCTCTAGCACCTAATTCCCAATATGTAGTCTAGATAGCGAGGTAGTGGGGGGCCCCAGAGGGCCCATAGCGATAATAGTGGAGGCCATTCAATGTAAGGTGGACTAGGTTCACTATATTATTAAGTAAGACCCACTATGGTAGCTAGATATAATAATTGTAAGATGACTTACTAGAAGGTTCCTTGTCTAGAATGTTCGTAGGTGATTGGTAGCACTATATAAAGGGGTTCAAGTGATCCAGAATTGGATCTAGGAACCAGATAGGGTTTAGAAAGGCCTAAAAATAAAAGTTCCCAGAATCTCTTCAAAATCGACGTCTACGTAGGCCTCGTCGATACAAACCCAATACAACTTTAACAGGCTCAAACAAACATCATATTCTCCAGATATCACAGTATGCTTGTTTTTCAAAACAGGCAAAAAGTCAACAGTCAACAGGCAAAAAAAGTCAACGTTGACGTCAGCATGACATCATGCCGAATTCATCACGTTGACATGGTAGAATCTGGAGTTGACATGTGGCAGTTGATCGTACAATGATGTGGATAGGTAGCTGACGTGGAAGGTATACGTGGACCAATTAGGGAGTGACATGTGGCACATTCGTACTGATGATGTGGAAGCTATGACACATGGCAGGAACAGTGGAAGGTGACTGGGCTAAAAAATCGGTAGACAGGTGGAACAATGGTTGATGGACGCGTGGCATCGGTTTCCGTGAGTGGGAAGGTGCCATGTGGCCCAAACATGGGCTTCCACGTCGCACCCATTCGTTGGTTAATGGTATGGTGCAAAAGTATTGGACTCCATGAGGTTTGAACCCACGACCTCACGCATGGACGAAAGAACTTTAGCGTATTCTGGGCTACCAGCCCACCTACCTGGTGGTGCTTACAACTATATGTTTTCATTAATATATATGTTGTAATGTGTGTTAAATAGGTGGAGGTTAGGGTTGGGGCTAGGCCCTAGGCCCCCATGCGATATCATATGACCGTATTATATGACCATACCCCTTGTATGATATGGAGTGCACAATTATAACTTATTCTCAACCCACATTTATCGCTACATGCCACCATAGGACCCGGTTGTTGTATATTGGCGTGGGGTATGTGGATCTAGCCCCCGGTTTCGGCGGATATCCCATGTGACCCAGGTGGTAGTTCATTTTTTGGTTTGGGCAGTAAGGGGTTATCCCCGGTTAGTCGAGATAGCCCGCCTACCAAGGGCATAACCGTGGGCCTAGATCTGAGGGATAATATAATAGGTAGTGTGTAGGCCATTTATGCGACCAGGGGCTGAGAGCTAGGGGCCAACACATGGCACAGGGCCACATGGAGGTGCCCAGGTGACCAAGAGCAATAAAAAATGGGGTTGCACCCTTATATTGTGAAAAGTGGGTTTAATACTTAATAATAGTGATTTTTATTGGATTTTTTTAGCAGTTTTAGATATTTTTGGCCAATATTAGGGGATATTGGGCCCTTTTTTAAGCCAGATCTTGGGGGGAAGTTGGGAGATGGTTACCAACTTCAGGCCTATAAAAACGATAGGTTCTTGGATCCATTGAGGAGGTTCGGAACATGTTTATTCTGAATAATCATTGAGCCAAAGCCATTTTTATGTAGGGAAGTTGTTGAGGAGAGCACCTTTGCGAGCCATTTCTGGGAGCTCTGGTCATCTAATTTCAGTGTCGTCTATTTTGTTTGGTTCTAGAGATCTGGTAGAATAAGAAAAGATAAGTTTGTAACCTTTTTGGCACTATTATGATGTCCTTTTAAAGCTTTGAACAGAAATAAGAAAACCTCACCCATTGAGACAAAGGCCCAGAGATATAGGCGAGATTGTCGAACTTCGTTATCACATTGGTGTTTATGGTTTGTTGATCCTTATGCTCTATTTTAGATCTGTATATGTTTATATGGTTGTTATGTTTTCTCATTATTTCTTCCTATTTCATTAGTTTCCTAAATGGAAATTTAATGCATGCATAATAACTCAACCATTGTCGTATAAAAAATCTTTTCGGATCAAGTGGTATCAAAGCTAGTTGACATTTGGATTTGAGTTTTCATATTAACCAGAGAAAAGAACATCTCAGTTGAGAAAATGACATATAAAGAGGGACTTTCTCAAGATGAGAAGGATATGCGAAAAACTCTCTTTTCCATTTCTGAGATGGTGAAAGTGTTGTATGAAGACTACTTGGAATGAAAGAGATCGGTGCAAGAGAAAGATTCAAGGAACAACAAAGGAAAAAAAGAATTGAAGGAATTGCCTTCTACATCTATTTCAGAAAACATCTCTGAGGTATGAAGTGAAGGTCCTTCATCATTTTCGCATAGTTCCCATCAAGATGGTTTTGGTGCATTTGAAAAACATACAAGAAGTATA
Organism: Picea sitchensis; assembly: GCA_010110895.2. NCBI lineage: Eukaryota > Viridiplantae > Streptophyta > Pinopsida > Pinales > Pinaceae > Picea > Picea sitchensis. The sequence continues at coordinate 69,743 of SNQJ01S0061805.1, read as the reverse complement.
GGTTTGAGTTTGCTAACCAAGATGGGTTATGAAGGAAAGGGACTTGGAATTGAGGGCCAAGGTATCATTAATCCCATTGAGGTTGTGGAAAGACCTCGTTATTTAGGATTGGGATATGACGAAGAGGAGTTTGGACCATCATCTAAGATAGGTTCCAAAACATCGGAAGCAACTAATGCTTCAAGTGGCTAGCTTATGTCATTGCAGGAACACTTCACAAAAGGTTATGGTGTATCACTCCATGATTGTGATAGTGAATGCAAGTCATCTCCAAAGAAAAGTGAAGATCAACATGGAAGGTATAATGGTCATGTTTTTACCAATTCTCTTTTTGATTATAAAAAACATATAATCATGTAATCCAAAATTTGTGGAATATGTATCCATGTACTTTTTGTCATTCACCCAAGCATTGTATTGCAAAGTGTTGGAAGAGACAATATTTGTACAAGAATTTTATGTCGACTAGGAAGGAAACATGACATAAAGACTAGACTCCACAATGGAAGAAAGAGAAGGGAAATAAACACTGGATGCCGAAAAACATTGCACTTATTGCAACAAGGGTGGTCATCAAAAGGCTAATTGTTGGAAGCTTAATCTGGAGCTTCGTCCAAAGAAGGAAAAAATTATTGTGCATGTACTCATGAAGGAATAAAGATTACCAGCGAAGCAAGAGGAACACCATGGAGGAAAGAAAACAATCACTTGGTTTTTCCAGAAGTGGATGTCACATCTTCATTGTATTTTGCTTCAATTAATCTAATCACAGATGTTGAAATGATGACCTGTTATAACTTCATTTTTGTACAACATAGTGTTTTTGTTTTGTCCTTATGAGTATGTAATTAGTAAGGTTAATTTTGTAACATTTTGGAGGACCAAAAGGTATTTAGTGGGGAGGTGTGATCCATAATTGGATCCAGGAGCCAGATAGGGCTCAAAAAGGCCTAAAAAATCAAATTGCTCAGAATCTCCTCAAACTAGATGTGTACGTAGGCCTCATTGATACAAACCCAACGCAAATTTAATGGGCTCAAATAGACATCGTATGCTATAGATATCACAATCTGTTCATTTTTCCAAACATGCAAAAAGTCAACAATCAACAGGCAAAAAAAATTCAACGTTGACATCAACATGACATCATGGTGACATCATAATGATGACATGGCAGTGTATGGATGTGACATGTGGCATTTGACCATACATTGATGTGGATAGATAGTTGATGCGGTAGGTATACGTGGACCAATCAGGGAGTGACATGTGTCACCACTACAAGGGTGACACATGGCTCATCCGTACTAATGAAGTGGCAGGTCCGATACATGGAAGGTAGACTGGAAGTTGACTGGGCAGAAAACTCAATAGACAAGTGGACCAATTGTTGATGGATGCGTGGCATCAGTTCGGGCAAGTGGGAAGGTTCCACGTTGTCAGTGTTTCATGGAAACCGACATAGGAGATGTAGCTAAAGCAAGTACAAACAAATCATATCAAGAAAAGAAGAGAGATTCAATATGGAAGAATGAGAAAATATATTCACACTACTCCAATGAATTGATGATTGATACATAGATCATGATCAATATGATACAATGAATGAGTGGAATACACTCATATATAGGGCAAAGCATTCCATAACTAAGAAAAGCAATCAATCAGTTATCTTTCCTTAGGAATGCATGCATGCATGCATAATAGTGATGGTAAAAATAGAAAGTCTAAAAATAGAACTAGTCAGTTAACTCCCAATGAATTAGTGTTACTCCCACTGAACTAGTGTGTCAAAAATATAAATTTCTCCAACACCCCCCCTAAACATCACTATGGAGTAAAAATGAGTCTAG
>SNQJ01S0061805.1:28535-60070 GCA_010110895.2 Picea sitchensis | reverse complement strand
ATCGGAAGTTACTTTGGTCCACTTGTCCCCAACTTTAGAACTTAGGATAAAATAATTATCCATACTTTATGTTTTAGGAAATATTAATATAATATTCCCTTGACTTTTGGCCCTCCCTTTCCCTCACTGGTGAAGTTCAGTCCCCCATCTCTTTTATCATGGTCGTTCTGTGCGCAACGATGTATTTTATATTAATCATGAGTCATGTACAAAGTAGGCGCATTGGCCTTTGACATCTAGGCGTCCCAGCCTAATACCAAAACATCGTCATCCTAGCTTATAATAATCGGCTCACCAGCCTATAACACATATCATATACACAAGGTGCGTTGTCCTCTATAACGCGCGTGCCTTAGTTACTGCACGCGGTATCTTGGAATGTACATATTACATCATTTTACTATGCAATTCATGCGCGCACTATGCCACATGACGTGCATTACCAAATGAGGTCAAAACAACTCACCAGCTTAAGCACATTCATATCATATTTACAATTGGATTTGTTTGAGGGATATTACAATCCCCTCCCCTTATTTATTCACTGTCCTAAGTGCATCATACACCCATATATAACATAATTTTCAAAAATATTCAAAAAGATGCGGGTATTATGCCCGGATTGCATCTTCATGTTCCCAAGTAGCATCCTCAGGTACATACCAGGTCCATTGAACCTTTACAATCCCTATGGCTTGGTTTCAGAGTTGTTTGACTTTCCAGTCCAGAATGCGCAATAGATGCACTTGAAAAGCGCCTTCTTGTTCCACCTGAATCACATTCCAATCAATAACATGATTAGCATCAGGTATATATTTCTTTAGCAATGATACATGGAAGAAATTATGAACAGACATAGATGCAGGTAATGCAATCATTTAATAAATTGGACCAATCCTCTCCAGGATTTCAAAAGGCCCACAAAATCTAGCTGCCAACTTGGCGCAACTTCCCAACTTCAGGGAACTCTTGTTAGCTTTCACTTTCAGGAAAACATGATCACCCACTTTGAATTCTCTATGGTTTCTGTTCTTATCGGCATAACTTTTCTGTCTGTCTTGGGAATCTTTTAAATTCTTCTTAATTTTTGTCATCTGGTCCTCCATATCCCTGAGAAACTCTCGCCCAACTATTGTCCTATCAGCTAGATTATCCAAACTTAATGGAGTATTGCACTTTCTGTCGTAAAGTGCTTCAAATGGGCTCATCTTCAATGATGCCTGATACCCATTGTTGTACGCAAATTCTACCAAGTGTAGGTAGTCTTCCCATTTCGATGGTTTGTCCATAACGTACATTCTTAGTATATCTTCTATCACCCTGTTCACCCTTTTTGTCTATCCATCAGACTCAGGATGATAAGATGTACTAAAGTTCAGATTTGTTCTGAATCTTTTGAACAACCCTTTCCAGAAATTTGAGGTGAATTTCAGGTCTCTGTTGGATACAATTGTTTTCGAAATCCCGTGCAATCATGCCACTTCCTTCATGAAAGTATCAACAACCTCTATTTCCTTGTGCGTGGTTTTCAGTGGAATAAAATGGGCATATTTCGTGAGCTTGTCCACCACCACCATGATCGAATAATGCAACTTTCATGTTCTAGGCAATCCCGTAATAAAATCCATTATCACCATTTCCCACTTCCACTCATGAATGGTTAAAGGTTGCAGCAACCCTACTCTGTTCCTATTCTCAGCTTTCACTTTCTGGCATTCCATACATCTAATGATGTACTCGGCGATCTCTTTCTTCATACCTGGCCAAAAGTAATGGCTCTTGATTGCTGCCATGATTTTCTTATATCCAGGGTGTCCTGCATAAGGAACATTATGCATTTCATGGAAATTCATACATTTCAAGTCCTTGACATTTGGAACAAAAATCCTGTCCTTGCACAACAGTATTCCATCTAACCCCAACTTATAATCATCCACCTTCTGAAGCATCTTACCCTGTTGTAGCATTGCTACCAATTCTTTGTATTGCAGATTTGCATTTGAAGCCTCTTGAATTTTGCTTTTAACATCAGTTTGGTACATGCTAATGGTTGTAGCATGTAGCTCATGCACCTTCCTTCTGAGTGCATCGGCCACTTTATTCTCTTTCCCTTTGATATGATTTATATCAAAGTCATATTCTCTTAGAAATTCTAACTATTTGCTTTGTCTAGCATTTAGATTTGGTTGATCAAATAAATATTTCAGACCATTGTGGTCTGTTCTTAGCTCAAACCGTTTTCCCATGAGGTAGTGTCTCCATTTCCTCAAGGCATGTACAATGGCTTCCAACTCCAAATTGTGAGTGGCATAGTTTCTTTCATGATCCTTCAACTTCCTTGATTCGTAACATATGACAAAACCATTTTAACTGAGGACTCCACCAAGTCCTTCATTACATGCATCAATGCATACGATAAAGTCTTCTTCTGGGTCTGTGATCCTCATTTTTGCAACACTTGTCAATAATTGTTTCAAGTGTTGGAAACTTTTCTCACAATCCAGTGTCCACTGAAACTTCACTCCCTTTCTTTGCAAAGAAGTGATTGGATGTGAAATATTTGAGAATCCTTCAATAAATCTTCTATAGTAACCTACAAGACCCATGAATGATCTCCCCTCTGTCAAATTATTCGGTGATGACCATTCTCTAATGGCCTCTATCTTCTTAGGATCCATTGCTATCCCATCCTTTGAAATGATATTACCCAAATAATGAATATGTTTCTGTTAAAATGAGAACTTGCTCAATTTGACATATAATTGATGTTCCCTTAATACTTGCAACACCATCCTCAAATGATTTCCATGCTCTTCCTCTGACTTGGAATATATAAGAATTTCATCCAAAAATACAATGACAAACTTGTCCAAATACTCTTGGAAAACACCATTCATTAAGCACATTAAAACAGTTGGTGCATTTGACAACCCAAATGGTACCACTATGAACTCATAATGACCATACCTTGTCCTGAAGGCGGTCTTGCTAATATCTTCTTACTTAATTCTTACCTGATGGTATCCTGATCTGAGATATATCTTTGAAAATATCTTTGCATCATTCAATTGATCAAAGAGGTCATCAATCCTTGGTAGAGGATACTTGTTCTTAACAGTCACTTTAATCAACTGTTTGAATTCAATGCACAACCTTAGTGTTCCATCTTTATTTCTCACAAACAGGACTGGGGCACCCCAAGGTGACATGCTTGGGCATATATAAACCTTCTTCAGAAGTTCTTCAAGCTGCATTTGTAACTCCTTTAATTATGGTGTACTCATTCTGTAAGGAGTCTTTGATACTAGCGCTGCTCCAGGAATCAAATTTATAGAGAAATCAATGTCTCTCCTTGGGGGTAGTCTGGGTACCTCCTTGAACACATCCTCAAAATCTTCCAAGACTTCATAATCTTTTAAATTTGGCACCTTATCTTTAGGTGTCTCTGCCAATTGAGCCGCAAATATTTGACATCCTTTTCTGTAACATTCTTCAGCTGCAATGCTGAAATTTCTCTAATGGTTACTGCCATGGGGATTACTTGTACCTTCCTTGGTTTCCCTTCCTCATCCAGGAAATTAAATGCTTTGTTGTGATAGTCTAAGAGAGTGCGATGTTGGTCCAACCGATCCATCCCAATTAGACAGTCATAAGAACCTAAAGGAAAGATGTTTAAATCTACTTTGGTGTTCATTCCATTCATGTCTATGAGGCATGACTTAACCATCTCATTAACTTTTCTTCTGGCTCTTGTAGCCAGTTGCACCAACCAGGATTTCCCATGCTTGCTTCTTGGCAATTGCAAAATTTCCACCATATTAGGGTCTATATAACTATGACTAGCTCCTAAATCAATTAAAATAGTAAGGGTTTGGATGTTGATCATACCTTCCACTTCAATCATGTGGGAGTGATACTTTGTTTGATTTTTTTCCAGGGCTGCATAAATCCTTGGCACATATCTTCCCATGTCCTCCACTATTTCATCTCGTTGTACATTGTGAACAACACTACCTTTCTCACCCCTGTGAGGGAAATCTCTGCACCTATGGTCCCCTTTACAACCCCAACATTGCATAGGTGGTTGTCTTGGCCCTTGAATCCTTGTGTCAATCGTTCTGGGTTCTTTAGGCGTTTATTTTACTTGTGGATTATTTCTGAAGAATGGTGGCTTAGCTCCCTTCTTCCTTTGATCCACCTTGAATTTCTTATTGTCTTCCCACGCCCTTTGGAAACATGTCCTTACTTTCTGCTGATCATATAGGCATTTAGATCTCCTTATGGTCTCTTCTAATGTCTTGGGATCATCATACTGTATTTTGTCACTGATGAACGATGGAAATCCACTTAAATACCTTTGAATCTTGACTGTCTCATCCTTGATTAAAGAGACATATTTCAGCAGTTTTAGAAATCTTCTCTCATATTCATCTATGGTCATACTTCCAAGCTTGAGTTCAAAGAACTCTTTCATTTTCTTGTCATAGTATCTCTTACTCAAGTAATTCTTCTCAAAATACTTCTTGAATTCCCTCCAAGTAACACTTTTCTCTACAATGTGTTGTACCTGCGCAATTTGATCCCACCACATGGAGGCCTTTCCTTTGAGTTGATAGATAGTGATTCTACCTTCTACATGAGAAGAATAATTGTGAAATTGAAAATACTTCCTCATGCCTAACAACCATGTTGTTGCATCTTCATCCTTCTTGTGCTCACCATCAAATGTAGGAGGTTTGATTTTATTCATTTCTCCTCGTAGCTCATCCACCCCAGATCTCTTATACCTTCTGATAGGGGATAGACTTGATTTGTTTCTTTCTTTCTTATGGGAATGCCTTTGGGAATGATGGTGATGTCTACTAGCATTTTTTACTTTTCTTTTCTCCTCTAAAGGTTTATGACTCCCAGATTCACTTGAGCCACTCTCCTTCACCAATTTCTTTTCTATTTTGTTCAAACCCTTCAATAGCCTCATGTTGAAGTCATCCCGCTGCTCTTTGGATTTCATAAGCCTTTCATTATCAAATTTATGTCTTTGGACATCCTTCTGCAAATTCTTAATGGTCTCAACCATATTCATCTCTTCATTCCTTTCTTCTCCATGTCCATTGGAGTTTGTTCCTTCCATGCCCAAATAGACATCCACCTATTTGCTCTCCTCTTACTGACTGTAATTCCCCTGTGCCTCTTCCATTCCTATGGACTCTACACTGGTCTGACCTAATCGAGTTGTTGTTAATTTTGCAAAATGTGGAGCCATCGAAACTAATTAGGATAACAATTCAGCAATTCATGAGAATATGCACCATTTTGATTCAACATACACATCATAATTATCACTCTCAGTTTCCTGGTGTTATCACCATGAAAATTCTAGATAAGACCCAAGTCTCAGAAACACAAACGTACAGTGCCTTCCGAGATACACTTGTGCAAGAAGGTGGTTTTCCGAAACCACTTTCGCCAAGACGTGGTATCACGTGTCTCAACATGTCAAATCCACCACTCATGGAGCTGGTAATGGCTTATTCAGATCACCCTGCTTCACTCGTTCGGTAATTCATAGCCATGTGACGTCAACCAAACATCACCATGTAACAAAGTCAAAAGCTAATAATTCGAAATGGATTGGTCGAGCATGGAAACCCAACGCTCTTGTACGTAATCCATCTGCGCTTCCTAAATGGAATTCTATAATTACCACTCCCAAAGTATGAAGATATCTACGTATCCATAACCAAGGTAATCCCCAACTTCTCGAATTTCTGCTCTCTATAAAAACACCTTTCGTTATCCACAACCTAAGATACATGGACAAGGCTAAATTGAGTGAGACTGGTTATTCGAGCAACATGCTAGGCTTTCCTGCGAATAAGGAGGAAAGGGTCCTTGCGCACATTCTAGAAACTAAGTTTCATACAGAGCCAGCTACAGACTCATGATTGGAAGTCAAGTTGAATCCCACTATAAAATATTTAGTCATCAACAGGCCAACCGCTAAGAAGAAAATGAGTAAGCGACAAAAGAAGGAGGAATCTATGGCTGAAGCGGTTGAAAGTGCTGGACAAAATCAACCAGTTTGGTTAGATTATTCCTTAAAGGCAGAGATCGCTAAGTTGAAGTAAGTCTTGAACTAAGATAAGCATGTCTCAGCGAATTTTGAACATCTAGTAGCAGAGGTAAAGAGTACAAGAGATGATAGGCTTGTTCTTCAAACGACCCTTTTTACAACAGGCTAATTGCTCTCATCACCCTTTTGTAATTTTGTGATTGATACGACTATATAAATACAAAAATGGATTTTAGACTGTTTTATTACAATTCCTATCTGATGATGTTATGAATCTTGTTTTCTTTTATAATACATTTTTATTGTAATCTTATATATTTATTTTCATCTATCTAAATCGGAGGAAATTAAAACTCGAAATTCTTTTTAATTAATGATTCGATGTGGTTATGTGTTTCTTTTTCTTTTATTATTATGCAATTTAAACTCAGACTCATTGCCTTCCAATCAAATTCGTGTGCATTAAAATTGACTTGTTCATTTATATTTATCGTGCATAGAAATATTACAAGATAAAATGATTCTCTGCGCACCTAAATCTACTGTGCATTTCTTCTTCGTCGCACCGACAACAAACACACACTTCTCTTGCATTGTGTGCCAATATCCACCATGCATAGTTCTTGTACCACACATCGATATTCCACATGCATTTCGTCCTATGCATGCACCATGTCAAGTTTAACATATTCCATAGTGCCCAAATATCTGCGCACACTACTGAATACACCCTCGTGAAACAACTTATACTGATACTTATACGCGTACTAACAAAACTCCTCTGCGTTAAGAAATACTTGCGCACTCCATGCGCACATTACTGTGTTTGTTATGACCGTGCAAGGTTAAATTCAGTGCATGCATCTACACATAATAATCTTCCGCACGGCACCACAATTTATCGCGCATACTGGCACGCCAAAGTTTTCCTGCGCGACACCAAAATTTAACACGCGCGTGCTAGCACGCCAACCTTTTTCCATGGATACTTTGTGACTCCAATTCTAGACACTTTGAAGTTACTGTTCTGTGAATATTCATTTCAACTGAACCCCTCTGGCCCATCCAAGCTCATTGTTGAACTAAATCTCTGATACCATTCTGTAATGTTCCCCCAGCTAACCTCGGGTCGGAGTGCGCCACTCCAGAGAAACCACTCATGCTTTGACACCAGCCGGTAACATTCCCAGCCTTCAGGCCGGGCCATGCTACTCTAGGGAACACTTTCATTCCCATACTGCAGAACATACAGTAGCATAACTAGTAGTCTACTGAGCAATGCCACATAAATTTACTCTTTAAACTGCATGCAACTAATACATATACATACAACACACTCGTGGAAGCTTTACATATAAACATAAACAAACAATTACTTTATGTAACATATGACTTTTATACTGAATAACAATACCTATAGATATGCATCATTTACAGAGAATTACCCATAAACATACAGGCAATTATAATCACATATATTATAACCCGTAACATAGGCATGTAAATAACAAGCAACATATCATTTTTATCATACAACTGTTAATTATCTTGGAAATATTGTCACCAACTGTGTACAGACCATCCATGAACCTCCTAGCCATAGAGTACACTGTTCATCACTCTCAACAGTGAGTCACCCCCGAGTTGGGACTGAACTCCACCCAAGATAAAGGGTTCCTACCCAGGCTAAGGCTCATGGACAATAGGAAAGACTCTGTCTCAGGTGCTCACTCAACTAACAAAATACAAACTCTCATTCCCCACATGCCTGTCCCACCCAAGGAAGTGTGCCCCTTCTCTTCTCAATAGTCCCTCAGCTGCCGCACTTCCCTTCCAGGGCTTCAGCAATAGGTCGGACCGAAAGTTGAAAAGCGTTGTAGCTGCAGTATATCACCTTTAGGATTCAATCCCCAATAATTTTCTCGCTCAGAGAATCGCTCACGGGCATGAAAACCCTCTTATTCAATCCCGCTCCAAGCTAACCAGGTACACCAACCAAAAGGGCTATGAAAACAGGGTCTGGAATGGTGAAATGGTTGTCTCAAGGATAACAGAATGTATGAGTGAAATGGTCATGGAATCATTGACTGGATAACTGAGTGTGGAGGAGAATCACTGTGAACTCTTCGTGGAAGTCATTTTGTGAATAATGGTCGTCGAGCTGCTAGTAAGGTATCCGTGAGAAGTCTCCAAATGAGCTAAGTTCCCCCATGATATGAATGCATGTCCCCAACTTAACACTTGTCATATAAGAAGTTAATTTGGTCCACTTGTCCCCAACTTTAGAACTTAGGATAAAATAATTATCCATACTTTATGTTTTAGAAAATATTAATATAATATTCCCTTGACTTTTGTCCCTCCCTTTCCCTAACTAGTGAAGTTCAGTCCCCCATCTCTTTTATCATGGTCGGTCTGCGCGTAGCAATGTATTTTATATTAATCATGAGTCATGTACAAAGTAGGCGCATTGGCCTTTGACATCTAGGCGTTCTAGCCTAATATCAAAACATAAGCATCCCAACTTATAATAACCGGCTCACCAGCCTATAACACATATCATATACATGAGGCTCGTTGTCCTCTATACTGCACATACCTTAGTTACTGCACATGGTATCCTGGAATGTACATGTTACATCATTTTACTGCATAGTTCATGTGTGCACTATGCCACATGATGTGCATTACCAAATGAGGCCGAAACAACTCACCAACTTAAGTACATTCATATTATATTTACAATTGGGTCCGGCCGAGGGATATTACATGTCCAAAATCTCTAGAGAAAAAACTCAATTCCCCCGTCACATGTTATAGAGGATATAACATGTCCTCAAATGTCCCATCTCAATATACAACAATGGCATTTTTTTCATTGAAGTAGATGATTTATTTCCTTAAAAATTCATAAATAACTATCACTAACTATTTATATCAAATGATTCAAGATTGAAGTTAAAATTAACAAAAGTATTAAATATTTGTATTTACATTAATATGTATGTATATATATATATATTTTAATTTTAATTATTTTATAAAATTTACTAAATTGGCTAATCTAAATACAATTTAAATTCTATATACAATATTAAAAGGCATCATTGGACTTTCGATTACTCTGCAAACTAGGGTTTCCTTAGGTTTTCTCACTACATTCTAAGGTTCTTGATTTCACATGGTTTCCCCATTTGATATGCTCGATCCTGCTGAAAGAGGGTGGATCTGAGCCTCATTATGGAGTCCATGTGTTATGGGGTGCGAACCCCCTCATGTCACAATGCTACTATTAAGCTCCTTAGGTCTGTAAATACAAGAATCACACAATATCCAGATAACAATAGATAAAAACCACACTTTATTATTATGAAGAACCTCAAGTCAAAGCAAGTGATATAGTAGATCATATTATGGAAGGGATCCTATCATGTTCTCCTGCATCTTTCAGGGTTTAACCTCCTAATGAGCTACAGATCCAAGTACAATACTTCTTGAATCCCCATTACATTTCTTGAACCCCTTTATATCGTACTACCAATCCCCTAAGAAAATTCTAGAGGAGGAACCTTCTAGAAGTGGAACATTCTAATAAGTCCTTTTACAATATTGAAGATAAAGATGTAGAAATTTAATGACAAAATCAACATGCACTATATTCTTTCATACACTTAGAAACCTAGAGATAATGGTCATCTATGAACTTTGAAATTAATAAACTCATATTTATAAAATATTATTAGAAGAAATAAACATTGCCAAGAACTTTTGTAGCAGAATAAACACAATGACCATTAATCACACATCCATGTAATACTCTGAAATTTAGGCAACCAACCAAGGAAACCCCCAATGTGGGGAAACCCAATGAGAGAGAGATAAAGAGAGAGAGAGATTTTATTATCTTTAGGAAATTTATATCAACAACAACATACAATTTCCAGCAAGGGAAAAACTCACTTACATCACACAAAACAGTCCCAAATTCGTTGCCTAGAGAATCGTGCCAAAATCATATTGTTGTATGGCCTCCCTTGACCATAAAACACATCGAAATCCATGCCCATAGTCATTTGTACGAAAACAACTGTACAACCCCTTCTGTAGCAAGAAACACTCCAATCAACCTCAAATGTCTTTCCCACAAATAGCCTCGAAAATCGTTCTATCTTCCTTGTTGTACGGACCGTACATATTTGTAAAGTACGACATCCACTAGTAGAAAATAACTCAGCAACTTCATACAAAAAATCTCCTTGGTAAATGTTCCCAATATCACTTTGGAAATGCATCCTCCTTGTTTCCCTTTCCTCTCATCCTCAAAGCTCTCTCGAAAATATCTCAATCTCCTCTTCTCATTGTTGTTGTATTGCACACTACCCAATGCATTCTCTTATAATTCAAAAATTGCTTTTCACCTTCCAAGTGTCTTTTCACCTTCCCCATCCCTAAATCCAAAGGCCAATATCTAATCTTTCCTTTACATGATCAAGGGACATGATCCATTCCCTCCAAAATAAATTACTTATAATATTAAAGTACAATTTCACTATATAACATAAGTGCACTTTATGAAATAAAGTCACTTTAATATTAGAAAGTACACTTCATTACAAAGTCAATTTAATAAAAGAACCGCTTTATCACAACTTTATAAAAACCCATGACAAAGTCAAGTGTCTAGTAGTGAAAATAGAAGGTTACTTCTGCATACAAGACAAACATGTGGAGTACCTCCCAAGCTATAAAAGCTAAAACTCCCTCTTAGCGAGGGATGTACTCAGTGCCATCACCATCATCCGGTCCCATCACATTGTTCGCATAGGAGATCACTTTGAACCTAGAGGCAACCCCAACACCTGCACAAAACTTGAACCAAAATATATTCTCCTGAAAACTACCATGAACCCTAAGCTCCTAGGATAATCCACTCCACCTTGAGCATCGATTTGATCACACCAGTTGAGCCTCCTGTCGGTGCTCAGAAGAGACTCCCTCTCTTATGTCAGAATGCAATACTGAATCCTTGGGCCCACCGTAGTCTCAGGAGCCTCCTTCTCCTCATCCACTACTAAATCATAACCTGAAGGTTGTCCTTGCAACATGTACAAACTATCCATCCGATCACCAATAAACTATGGTTTAACCAATTCTACTCCCTCCCTATAGATAAATACATGCCCCCTCTTGAAAAATGTATAATATGCAATATCCTCCAAGGATGAGACTAAGAGTGAGTTAACCCTCAACCCTGGAACAAAGAGAACTCCATCAAGCTCCAAGAATCCTCCATACTCGAGTCATAATCTATCCCTTCAAACTCCACATACAACTTGTACCATACCACCTTCACTCTCCACTAGTGGGTCAGGACCTGTCTCTGTGATAATAAGGAATACTCACGAGATTCTTGTCATGTGACACGAGGATCCATTGTTAAGAATCCATCTGTTATTACCCCAAAATCCTCGACTACCGACACTGGATACTAGAGTAACCAAAGAAAATTCCTTATCAAACATGGAAGCAAATTCCTCCATGGATGTTGTAGCAGTTGTATCATGCCCCTCATATTCCTTCTTCTTCTTCTTCCTCTTAGGACACTAAGAATCAAGGTGCCCCAACTGGTTACAATAGTAACATCTTACTTTACTCAAGCCCCTCCCGGAATTTCCTTTCTTCTTCCCCTTGATATTTGCAGTAAGAGAAACATCGTCATCAACTCCATCTGTCTTTTGTCCACTACTTTGAGATCCTTCCTGAATACCCTCCTAAGTGAAATTTCCCCACAATCTTCTCCAATCCGGAAGATGCTGATCACCCACCACACACTTCACAAATACTTCCCATTCCTTGTTGAATCCTTTCAAGGCTATCCTCACCAACTCTGAATCTGATATGACCTCCCCAACTACATCCATCTCATATTTCACTTGAGCTATCGGGGTAAGATAATAATACACACTCTCACCTTTACCTATCTTGGTATCATGTGGTTTATCCTTCAAGGCCATCTTTCGATTTTAACTCTTCTCCTCATACAAGTTTTTAAGTGCATCCCATATCTCTTTGCTTGTCTTCTTCTCAACCAAGTGTGAAATAAGGTGGTCCTTCACCCCATCCAAAATAAGCCTATGAGATTTGGCCTCCTTTACCTCATGTAAATCCAAAGCTACAGGGTCTGCTAATGGAACAACAACTATGGTGTTGACAAAGCTCCAAATCTTGTTCTCCCTGAGAATAACTGACATCTTGACTTTCCATTGCAAATAGTTGGAAATACTATCCAACTGGTATTCATACCTTATGAAAACAACCATCTCTCTATCAATTGTTCAATGGAAATAAAACAATCAAGTTTTCCCCCTTCAATTCTTTCCCAAAAATAACATTGCTCACTGTCACTCAAATCCCAAGCTCTGATGCCATGTATAAATTTAATGAAAACATTAGCATGCACAATATTTTTTCATACACTTAGCAACCTAGAGATAATTGTCATCTATGAAATCTAAAATGGATAAACTCATATTCATAAATATTATGAGAAGAAAGACCCATGGCCAAACACTTTTGCAGTGGAATAAACACAATGAACAACAATCACACATCCATGTAATACTCATAAATTTAGGAAACCAGCCAGGGAAAACCCCAATATGGGGAAACCCAATGTGAGAGAGAGATTTTATTAGCTTCAGGAAAGTTATATCAACAACAACATAGAATTTTTATCAAGGGAAAAACTCACTTACAACACCCAAAATAGTCCCCAATTTCCTCCTAGATAATCGTGCCAAAACCGTGCTATTGTATAGCCTCCCTTGACTGTACAACACATTGAAATTAATCCCCATAGTTAGTTGTATATATAGAATGGTACATACCCTTCTACAACAAGAAACACTTCATTCAACCTTGAATTTCATGCCCACCAACAACCTTGAAAATCGTTCCCTCTTCCTTGTTGTACACACTGTATGGATTTGTATAATACGACCTCCAACAGTAGAAAATAACTCATCACCTTCACATAGAAAATATCCTTGGGAAATGTTCCCAATCTCCCTTGATAAATGCTCCCTCCTTGCTGCCCTTTCCTCTCCTCCTCAAATCTCTCTCGAAAATCTCTTAATCTCCTCTTCTCATTGTTGTTGTCTTGCACACTACCCAATGCATTCTCTTATAATTCGAAAATGACCTTTCACCTTCCCCATCCCTAAATCCAAAGTCCAAGATCTAATATTTTCTTTACATGATCAAGGGACATGATTCATTCCCTCCAAAACAAATCACTTAAAATATTAAAGTACAATTTCACTTTATAACATAAGTGCACTTTATGAAATGAAGTAAATTTAATATTAGAAGGTACACTTCATTAAAAAGTCACTTTAATAAAAGAACCACTTTATCACAACTTTATAAAAACCTATTACAAAGTCAAGTGTCTAGTAGTGCAAATATAAGGTTACTTATGCATACAAGACAAACATGTGGAGTACCTCCCAAGCTATAAAATCTAACAAAAGAAATAATTTTGGATGACGTTCCATACTTCTTCAATTCAGTAGGGATCATTTTGAGATACTATGATACAGATTTAGGAGTGGAACGAACTGATTAATAGACTAAATACATCAAACACAGAGATATGAAAAATAACATAGATATCCAGTCAACAATATCTTCTATTGAATAAATGAAATAGGATGAAACTGCAAAACTGCAAAACTAAAACACTTGCTTGAATGGTGGTAGTTATCTCTGAGAAGAGATGTGGATTCTATGCACATCCTTCTGAGCATAATCATTCCAATTAGGCTCTAGAGGCCTTTTTTATATTACTCATGAATTCCAAAACCCTAGACATCCAAAAACCTAACCCTAGGAGGTGAAACACCAAAATTCATGTGGGCCCTTATGGTTGAGTTGGTACCTCAACTTCGTGGGGTCGTAACTTTTTCATACGACCTTCATTTTAGGTGCGTGATAGCCCATTGGAAAGTTGCTTTAGATAACTACACATTATGCCATCAAAATCTGACTCGATCTATAGTTTGACTATGGAGAGCCAAAAAAAACTGATTAGGGCTCTAAAATGGCCCTATAAGTACAACAAGATGTGTTGACATGAAAACATATAAAATAATCTAGTTGTATTAGGTGAGAATCCACGAGTATCAACCTAGAATATATGTAGGGCTTCATACAACCCCAAAATTGTAGAACCCGCAATTACAAAGAAGTACAAAAGAACGTGTTGAACTAAAAATGAACAAGAGGAGCTAGTTGGAATAAGTGGGTGGCCACAAATATCCCCATGGATCAATCCTCCCCCCCTAGGAATAAATGGTCTCCATTGCATTGATTTCCCCCAGGAGTTGAGGAAAATTCTGTTGGATTTGGCCCCAGGTGAGCCACTTTCCTTGGTGTAGGAGCTACCCTGCCTTGACAACCCGATAAATATGGATCGTCTCCTGGTGAGTTCCCTTGACTTGTGTGCCCACTAACTGATCAGTGGATGCTTGTTCCATGAAGTCAGGGTTGAGATCTATTGGTGTCAATTGTTCTACAATCTCTGAGGTGTCCAATAATGGTAGAAAATATGGTCGAAGGAGTTCCACATTGAACACTGGGTGCAGGCCAAGGAAGGGTGGAGTGTTTACCTCAAAATCATTTGTACCCACAACCTTGTTCATAGTGTAAGGACCATAGAGAAGTGGGAAGAGTTTTTGATGGGGCCTTGTGAGACGCTCCTTCTGCAAATGTAACCAGAATTTGTCACCAACCTAAAATGGGTGCGGTACCCTATGTTGATCATGGAGCTTCTTGTACTTAGCATTGGATTTCTGTAAAATCGTATGGACCTACTAGAGCATGTGTTGTATCTGCTCAATGAATATGGTGGCTTTGTCAATCTCAGAATGAACATGGGAAGAGTCTTTCTATGTGGTGGAAATAGGTAGTACAACATCAATGGGACCCAAGGATTTTAATCCCAGCCCCACATTGAAATGTGCTATGGTCGATGGAGCTATGGAGAGCCCTAACGTAACTGTGATGAACATAGGGGAGACTCTCATTCCATGTACGTGGATTCTTAGAGTTGTACATGTCCAGGATGTGCACAATCATTCG
The DNA here is from genome assembly GCA_010110895.2 of Picea sitchensis. Lineage (NCBI taxonomy): Eukaryota > Viridiplantae > Streptophyta > Pinopsida > Pinales > Pinaceae > Picea > Picea sitchensis. Next base: position 44,856 of record SNQJ01S0061805.1, on the reverse strand, counting down.
ATTAACGACTGTTGTTTGGCCAACTCTTTGGGTGAAGAAAGCAGTAGATTTAGTGAGCTTGGTTTCCAACAGTGACCAGCGACTTGACCAAAATGTGTTAAGGAACATGTTGTCCCGGTCGGAGATGATGGTCTTTGGTATCCCAAAATGGACCCACACTCATTCAAAGAAGATATTGGTAGTATCTTACACTGTGATATTCTTCTTGTAGGTTGTGAGGATGTCCATATTTGAAAACCGATCATTGACCAAAAATATGCAATCATTTCCTTGCTTGGTATATGGAAGGCCAGAGATGAAATCCATTGAGATGGATTCCCAAGGCTTATTAGGAGTTGGAAAAGTGGTGTATAATCCTTGATTCTTGATGGTTTTCTTGGAAATGTCACAGGCAGTGCAAGATATGATACACTTGTTAACGTCCTATTGAAGTTTTGGCCAATAAAAGTGTTTATGAAGAACGACCATAGTTTTCTCCATGCCAAAATGTCCTGCCATCCGACTGTAGTAGGCTTCCCAAATCCTCTTTGCACGCTAGATTGTAGGAACATAGATATATCCCAGATGACATAATAGTCCACCCTAAATGTTAGAATTGGTGATAGTTGATCTTGTACCCAAGAACTGATAGGTGGTGGTGAAGTCTGGATCTTGTTGATAAAGTTGGGGCCACTCAGATGTTGTTGGATTACTGAGAGGGGGGGTGAATCAGTAATAGAGTAATTATAATCTTTTTTCTTCAAATGTTATATCAATGTACAATTATTATCCAATAATGAGCAGTAAGAAATAAACAATCACACACATACATAGTACACCAGTGTTTTACGTGGAAACCCAAATCAGAAGAAAACCATGGAATGTTTTTTCTTATATGTCTTGAAGAATTACATTCATTGGAAGCACCAACTTCCTTTTTTTTCCAGCTACAACTGGAAGGAGGCTCCAACCCCCTAGTTTCTCAGGATACAACCTGAGGGAAGCTCCAACTCCCCAATTCTCTGGATACAACTAGAAGGAGGCTACAACTCCCTATGTTCTCTGGCTACAACCGTAAGGTGGCTACAACTACCTATCATTGCCTCGTCCTGCCACCCTGAAGTAGAAGTAGAATGATGGAACCACTGTCACAATATCATTGTGAGATATATTTTTTTAAACTTGTACCAATAAATCTGAACCATGCATTAACCTGTACCTCAACCTGTAATCAACCTGTACCATAAAAAAGTGCATCAACCATGCACCAACCTCAACCAAAATAGTTCATCAATTCCATCATCCAAATCTGATTTGTATCTATATAATATACCTGGTGTATATGATCACATTCCTGCAAACCTTCCTTAACTTTAACAGCAAGAGAATAGCATTTTCATCAAACTTTTCTTTAGTCTCACATGCCTAGTTTTGGATTAGTCAACAACCCTAACTTTAAGTAATCATAACATTGAACCTGTAATGTATACAAATATAAAACTGATATACAATGTTATTCAATGTGTTTTATTCAATTCCTCCAGGTGTCACTACTTGGAACCTCTCAGAAAATGATTTATAGCAAAAATGGCATACCTTTCTGAATTCTAGCTTATTCTAGAGAGCGACCTTGTAGAGAGTGCCCCGCATTAAATATTAGTTTAATTGATATGAAACTATTACAAAACCTAATAAACACTGTACCGTAACCAACACATTTGGTCTTACTTAATTTGGATCTGTTATGAAGAAGTTATGATGTTTTTACCTGAAACACATGCTTTTGACTAGTTCCAGGACTAGCCACAAACCCTATTTTACACGAAGTGTAACTCCCAAAATAAAATGACCCACAAGATGAATTTTTTACCACAGATAATTGGGTATGTTTTCTCAATTTCATAGCAATTTCACAGTTTGAATCATTATATAAAAAAATTTATAGCGAAAATTGTGAGATGAATTTATCCAAAGAATTTATCCTTCCTTGCATTTCGACCTTCTTTTCTTCACCTTCCCTCAGAAATTTGTTTTATATATCCTTGGTTACCTTAGACACCTATATATATTCAATATGCTCAAGTGAATTAAAATGAGAGAGCCTTGCCTCTTATTTATACTCTCCAAGTAGCTTCCTTAAAAACATCTTCTAGGTCACTTGGCCCACTTTCCTTATTTTAGGGTTAACCCACTTCTAATTTAACCATTAAATTTATTATTGAAATAATTTATTTTGCATTCACTTTGAATTATAATACACTCATCACTTCACTTTATTATTTACCTTTTAAAATCTCTTAAACGACTTTGACTACTTTGACCTTTTGGGGCTTCTAGATGACATATGAGGGTCCTCTGACTTCGTAAGGCCATAAATCTCAAACCATGAGGAGTTATGTGACATTCCACATACAACCATAAATGGAATGACATGTATTATCCATATAGAGTAGTATTACCTTCAAATATAGCAAACATAATATCGTTATCCATCAAACAAACTTTGGTATGTTACCCAAACCTGGGTTCTCCAACTTCACACGGTCATAACTCTCTAACCATGAGGAGTTATGTGATGTTATACATACCAATGGAAGTGGAATGACAAGAACTATCCATATAGGATAGTTTCCCTGAAAAATTCACTATCCTTCATCTCATTATTCCATAATTAAGCGTGGGTTCTCTTACTCCGCAAAGCGTCTTCCTGTGAGGGCTTTCACCATAAGGGGACCACTTTGGAGTTCATCCATATTTAATTCTTATCAGCCATGAAAAAAAAATAATGAGTCATATTTACATAAAAAAATATTGGGTCCATTACACAAACCTTTGTGCTACAGAGCTTTCTTCAAGGGTTGACATCAATGACAAACAACCTTAATCAACAATCTCCCCCTTTGGCATTGATGTCAACACTCTAATGCAATACTAAAATCATATCACTCATGCTCCCCCTAGAACCATGGCTTTGTCCTCTACATATGATAAATCTGGCTCTGTCCTCTGCATCTGATAAATCTTCTCCCCCTAGAACCATGCCTCTATCCTCTGGATTTCATAAATCTCTCCCCCTTTTTCATCAATGACAAAGGTATCTTTCCATACGGGGTTGCTCCCCTGGCTGAACTGTCCTCTTATGGTGCTTCCTCATGTACATCTAAGAAATATAATATAAGCATTCAAAAAGAATTCAAAAAACATTCATTTTGGAGTAGAAATAACTCGAAGTCTTTGGCGAAGATATTTAAAGGCTTCACGTGGAAGTGGTTTTGTAAAGATGTCTACGAATTGTTCTTTTGTTCCCACATACTAAACTTTGATGTTATTTTCTGCAACCTGTTCCCATAGAAAGTGATAATTGATTGGAATGTGCTTCGTCTTGGAGTGCATCACCGGGTTTTTTGAGATACTGATGACACTTGTATTATCAAAATATATTGGAATGGGCTCATCATACTCAACCTGTATATCTATCAGAGTTTTTTTCATCCAAAGAACCTTTGTACAACATGTTGTTGTTGCAATATACTCTGCCTTAGCTGTAGATAGAGATATTGATGATTGTTTCTTTCTTGCCCATGATACCAAACACTCACCTAAGTAGAATGCTACTCCATTGGTCATCAATACAACCTACCCAATCTACATTTGTGTAGGTAATAAGTGATAGATATTTTCCTTTTGGATACCATAATCCAAACTCTTTTGTTCCTTTGAGATATCTGAAGATCCTCTTTACTCCTAATACATGTGATTCCTTTGGTGCTGCTTGAACTCATGCCACCTATCCAATTTCCTGCATTACATATGGTCTGGAGGCTATCAGATATAGTAGGATTCCAATCATTGACCTGTATTGCCTCTTATCTGTGGACTTCGAATCATCATCTTTGCTCAACTTACAACTGGTTTGCATGGGAGTGATAGTTGTCTTGCAATCTTCCATTCCAAACCTCTTTAGCATTTCTATGATATACTTGGTTTGAGAAATAAAAGTTCCTTGGTTTCTTTGACGTATTTGAAGTCCTAGAAAGAAGGATAGTTCTCCAAGTAACGACATTTCAAATTCATTATGCATGTCTTTTGCAAATTTATGGTTGAACCTGTCATCATCACTACCAAAAATAATATCATCAACATAAACTTCAATTAATAAAATATTACCTTGACTTACCTTGATGTAGAGGTTGTTGTCTTCACTTCAAATATTACTCACTTACCTTTGATGTAGAGGTTGTTGTTCACTTCCTTTTTCTAAACTCTGCCTATTGCAGATACTTATTCCAACTGAGTGCCATGTTTTAGAGCATGTTTTAGACCATACAAGGCCTTCTTTATTCTACACACATAGTTTGTGTTCTCTGACCACTCAAATCCTTTCCTCGCTGTTCAATGTAGACTCTTCTTCAAGTTCCCATTCTGTAAAAGCTGATTTACGCCCATCTGATATACTTTTAACATTTTTGGAGCATGCATAAGCTAAAAGAAACATATTGCTTCCATTCCGCAATCAGAAAATGTTCCTTCAAATTGGATTCCTTCAATTCAGTATATCCTCTTTACATACCAATCTATATTTGTTCCTTTTGTAACTCCTGCCCATATCTCTATTCAATTTATTCCTAAAAACCATTTTGTGCCAATCACATTATTATTCTTTGGTCTTGGAACCAATTCCCAAGTGTCATTTTTCTCTATTTGATCCAATTCTTTATCCATGGCCTTATTCCAAAATTCATCCTTGCTAGCTTCTTCAAAACAGTTTGGTTCAATTGTAGATAAGAGTGCTAGGTGTTTTTTTTCTAGTGAACGGATTTTTCTTCTAGTCTCAACTCCTGCATCTTTGTTTCCAATAATCTGATATGAAGGATGATTCTTCTGTACTCATTTGCTAAGTGTCTTTGGAGATACTTTATGAACTTGCTCTTCTTCTTCTATCGGATTCTCTTCATCTTCATCTTCCTCTTCTACTTATTTTTCATCTTCTTCTTCGAAAAGTTGTTCCATTGATTTGTTTTATTCTTCCTTTGATATTGGTCTGCCTGTTTCATCAATTTTTACGTTGATGCTTTCCACAACTTTGTTTAATATTAGATTGTAACACTTGTATGATTTCCTTGTACTTGAGTAACCAACAAGTATTCCTTTGTCCACATGAGATTCAAACTTTCTCATTTTTCCATCTTCCTTTCCATAGCTCGTAGGGAGTTTTATAAGCGTTGTTTCTGAGCATTACTCTGTTTTGAATGTGAATTGTTGTATGCACTGACTGTGTCCAAAACATATATGTCAACTTTGAATCCATTATCATTGTTCGAGCCATTTCTTATATTGTCCTATTCTTTCTTTCAACAACTCCATTCTGTTGAGGTGTCCTAGCGACGAAGAATTGTTTTTTTATTCCATGATTGTTGTAGTAGTCCATAAATTCATTTGAGGCGAATTATCCTCCATTATCTTATCTTAAGAATTTGATTCTTGAATCCATCTAATTTTCAACCATTTCCTTGTAGATCTTGAAGTTTTCAAAATCTTCTGACTTGTTCTTGAGAAAGAAAAATGCAGCCACTCTTGTATAATCATCAACTAATAGCATAAAGTATCTCTCACCTTTTAATCCTTTTGTTGTAGTTGGTCCAACTAGATTAGTATGCACAATTTCCAGTGGTTTTGTTGTTGAATATTCCTTTGATTTGAACCCAGTCTTTGTTTTCTTTCCTTGTTGGAAATGCTTGCATAAAGTGTTGGTTGGTTTTGTGATCTGGGGATTTTCTCTCACTGCTTCTCTTTTGATGACTTTGACAAGGTTATCAGAATGCATGTGAACCATTCTTATGTGCCATATCAAACTTTCATATTCCTTTCCTAGACAACACTTTTCATTTCCAATTTCACTTAACACATATATGTTGCTTGAAGTTCGTGCAGCTATAGAGACCAATTTCCCTGAACCTTCTTTTGTTATCTCACACTTTTGTGAATCGAAAGTAACTTTATGACTTTGGTCACACATTTTACTCACACTTAAAAGATTATGTTTCATATCTTCCACTAGTAGAACATTTTTTGCCTTTTCATTCTTGTTCCCAATTCAGACTGTGCCTTTGTTATAGCAAGATTTGCCTCACCATTGTTATCTTGCACAGAGGGCCTTTTTCCATTTCCCTATGTAGACTTATCAACCCCCTTTTTGATAAATCCAAAGCCAAAATTATATATATATTCCACATATACGCTTCCTAACTTCTTTTCAAGATGCGTATATGCTTGCTGCTCCACTACAACTCGTGTATATCGGGATTTGTGCCAGAAAATACAAAATGAGATCGGTTTTCCATGTCACGACAAATGATATCTGATATTTGGCCTTCGACATACTGGAAACGTTTCGACTCAGCCCTTCAGTTGCATTCTGGAGGCTATAAGAACACAATTTCGATCTATGGAAAAAGGAGAGAGAAAGAATTCAACTTTGAGAGAAAAGTTACTCTAGAGAAATTACTTCATATTGAGTCTGCATCCCTTTGTCCCTCAAGTCTGAACATAGTGTTCAGCCCCCAAGATCTTCTCCTATTGTCAAGAGGATTTCATTATCTCTTTGCTATGAGCTTTCCTTTGGTGGAGGATTGAAGTGGTGGAGACCCTGTTGGAAGGAACTTGGTTTCTTGGTTTCGATCCGTGCCGACACAAAAGTCTGTAATGTTGATACTTTTGTTGATCAATTATTAATATAAATACTCCTTTCCCATCCTATTGATATCTTGAAAATATGTTATTATTATCCATGGGCATGTTTGTAATGTTTATTAATGGATTGTTCTCTCTGATGTGTTAAATCATTTTATATACTGCCACTATATACTTGCATCGCTTGTTTGTTGAGAACTTCTTGCAAGTGTAAAGCTTTGGCTCAAAGTTCTCAACGGTGGAATGACATCAAATGATTGGATTGAGGTAGGCTTCTTCCTCGTATTGCACATTATTTTATATAGTAGATGTTGGAATTGAGTTGATTTCTATAGTCATACCTATCTGTTGTGTATTACCCTTGGCCATAGAGAGTTTTTCCCTTGTAACAGAATTGGCAACTCCACTGGGGATAGATATTCCTTCTAAGGGTTGAAGTATTGTTTCTTCTTACATTGTTATTTTTCCTTTGTGGTTCTTATCGTATCATTGTTGGACAGATTCTGTTCACTCTGGGTCTAAGTTTTTAGCCTTTTACCCTTGCCTAGCCTTGTTTTCAAGCATATACACCCTTTTTGCCTTGAAAGTCGCATATACACACGTGCTGTCTCACTGCAAGAGGCATATATATGCCCTTTTCTCTTGAGCAGGAGCGTATACCACTTCCCCTTGGTTTGTTTGCTTGGTTTAGTGACTGTTGGGTAGGTTTTGAGGATCACTGAGCCTTCTTAGGTCTCTGTGGTACCTGTTGAGAGTATCTGGGATGACAGGAAACCATTTTGGAGTTGAATTTTTGGGCATCATATTTCTCTTTGTTTTTCATTTTTGATTTGTCCTTGGTAGTTGGGTTGTCTTCTTAGCTTCTTGGTATTCTGCTCGAGTGATTTATTTTATACATAGTAGAAGTTATATATCAAGTCACTTATCAGTCCATGCATTTTCTTTTTTATACATTGAAAATACATTTTCTTTTACATTGGTTGGTGTTTTTGTCTTTGAACCTTTATCATTAGCTTAGAACATTTAGCGAAATATTGCATTTTATCGCAGAGTTAAAATTGAAGATTGCACTGCTTTTATTTAGCATATCATTCACTGAAATGTTAAGGTTAGGCTTTGCATTATATCTATTTTTATTTTCATGCAAAGTCATAACACCATGAGTTTCATTTCCATGCCTCTTTGAGTAATCATGGCCAATAAAATTTACACTTTAAACTAAAATTGATTAGTCACGATTTCATTTTTTAGGGTGCACAAACTAGCCTAGGATTTAGTGCCTTGGAATAGGATTTTGTGAGTAAACTTCTCCAAGGAAATTAAATCAACTTATGTGTCTGAGATAGGGAGTTGAGAAATCCATTGTATAATTGGTAATATCAGGAGGCTCCGCTCACACCAGAGTTAATCATGAGGTTGCATGAAATTAGTTGAAGGGATAACACCTAGATACTCACCTAGCATCAGAGATATTTCTGTGGATTTATTCATATTTGGGGATCTTGATAGTGCCCATACCTCTATGAGAGGCAGTGATTTCAAGGTTTCAGGATTTTCTACTCTTCCCATATGGTGATCCAGACTTACAACTGCTCGTCTGTGCATCGGTTATACAATGGTTTATTAGTTTCTTGACTTAGGTTTCTCATAGGTTACTTGCAGGGGTTATTCTACTTGTATCCTGAGTCAGATAGGGGTCGGAAAACACACAGCCTTTATGGAGGATTACCTCTTCGGGGGGGTCTGGCCAACTGGTTGTTAAGCCTACAAGGGCCCTTATAACTAATTATGTTACCTCCAAACTTTAGCAGGGAGTCTCAGGTACCTCTTGGATGAGACATACCTTCTTTAGCGAGGGAGGCCACTCAACTACTTTAGCTCGTTTGCATGCATATTGGTCATTTGACATTTTGGTATTCTCTTTGGCTATTAGCTGACCATAGGATTTCGCGCTGAGTCTTTGTTATCATGGATAGTGGAGTTCCTTTTGCTCCCTCATTTACTGCTACTCCCCCATCACAATCATGGGGGAAAATCCGTCCTCTTTTTATAATGGTATGCAAAATTATGGTACTTAGTCAATGCCTTGGGTATCTAATCATTTTTCTCATGGTATGTCTGATATGTCTTCACAATTTCCATCCTCTGTCTTGCCTCGTTATGCGAATATAAGTTTTGGGTATGGGGGCATGATGCCTCCTTCTTATCCCTCTCCATTTAGAGGGAGCCATATCCTTCAAACACATCTTATGGTAGGAGGTTGGAATATTACTTCCCATGAATCCACTATGCAAGAAGTAAGTGCCCAATTAATAAATCCTTCCATGTGTTACACTCCATCCTTCTTCCGCTATGATGGTTCCTATGGACACTTTTCCCATGGCGGACCTATGTCTTCCCTTTGGTGTTTCATCCGGGGGGAATTATTTTTATAGTATGGGCAACCCCCCTCACGAAGTTCCTTCATCTGGGGGAAACATATATCCTCACATGAGTAACCCTTGTCATGTCGCTTTCTCTTCGCAAGTGGATTCCTCAGTGTTGATGCCCTTACAACCATTTATGAATCAGTATGGAGGAGGATACTATCATGTTGGATAGGGACATGGTGTAAACTAGGATCCTTCCTAGCCTGCAATTTTTCAAAACCAATATTTCCTTGGACCTTTGTCTCAAATGCCACAATTCACCACTGCCACAAGTCTAGTCACTGCTTGTCATACTGGCATGATATCACCAACCTCTGCTAGTCATGTTGGAGATTGGTTGAGAACCTCTGCAAGTCATGTTGAAGACCTGCAACTAGGCACTGCAAGTCATGCTGGGAGCACTAGTCTAGTCACTACATTTCATACTGACATTATATCACTAGCCTCTGCTATTCATGTTGGATATTGGTCGACAACCTCTGCGAGTCATGTTGAAGACCTGCAACCAACCACTGCAAGTCATGTTGGGGGAACAAGTCCATTCACTGTGTTTCATACTGCCATTGTATCATCAACCTTTTCTAGTCATGTTGGAGATTGGTCGACAACCTCTACAAGTCATGTTGAAGACCTGGAACCAGCCGCTGCAAGTCATGATGGGGGAACATGTCTGGTCACTACTAGTCACACTACAAATACATCACCAACCTCTGCTAGTCATATTGTATTTTTTCTACTAGCCTTTGCAAGTCATGCTAGGAGCATGTCACCAACCACTGCAAGTCATGCTGGGGGTATTCATACGATTGAGAATCCTAGACGTCTCAGATGTAAGCCTAGATTCCTTTGTAGGACTTGTGAAGGAAGTCACCTTACTCATTTTTGTCATGTTACTGTTGGGATACCGGAAGCGTGGGGTTCACCTAAGTTCCCTTCAGGTTCTGATACATCTATGGTTTCACAACACTCTGTTCCTTATTTGGCTGATACAATAGTCATGGCAATGCAATCTTCAGATGACACCCCTTTTCCTTTAGGGGTTGATGCATCCTTTGACCTTGTTGTCTCACATCCCGTCCGACCTGTGGTCATGTCGATGAAATCTTCAACTGACATGTCTTCTATGTTTGAGAGTGATGCATCTCTTAACCTTGTTGTCTCACATATTGCTCAACCAACGATCATGTCAATGAAATCTTCGACCGACACCACTCCTATGTTTTGGGGTGATACACCTCTTGAAATTATTGTCTCTCATCCTATTCAACCAATGTTTAAGGAAGTGGTCATATGGATGCAATATTCGATTGACCCCACTCTTCTCTTCGAGAGTGACAAGTCTAAGGAAGCGGTCACGCCAATGCAATTTTTGGTCGATCCCGATCTTTTGGTTCTAGTTCTACACCTTCTATGCCATGTCCTTAGCATTTCTATTACTTCACCTTCTGAACAAGAGAGATTTTTACTCTTCCTGAGTTCTCTCCCTCCAAGTCTTGATGAGGTTCCCTTTGATTGGGATGGTCTTGTGGGGTATCCAATGGCTCCGCCTATGTCTTTTCCAGGAAGAGACATTATCTGACATAACATAGAGACAATAACCTCCGTTAGCACTTTATCCTCCTCGACTTGGAGAGCTTTGGGTCTTCCTGAGCTTGTGTCGGTTCTTCGTAAGATACCAACATTCCACAGAAGGTCTACACAGGAGCCTTGGCCTCCCCCATGAATTTCTGCCTAGAATCTCCCAATGAGTCCAAGTTAAGCCCTTTTCTGACTCGTTCAAAAAGAGAAAAGATTGTTGAGGGATTTGTTCCTTTCATGCTCATTAATTTGGATTTGAAAGGTCATGAGTCTTAGTTAAGATCTTTTCTGACTCACCATAAAAAATTAAAAATATCATCGAGTGATTTGTCCCTTTCACACTCGTTAAAATTGGATTTGAAAGATCATGAGTCTTAGTTAATCTCTTTTCCGACTCATTATGAAAAATGGAAAAGATCGCCAAGTGAACTTGTATTTTTCACACTCGTAAATTGGATTTTAAAAGACGTCTAGTTGGCACCAGTTTACCCCTTTTTCACACCAAGTAGACTAAAAGATATAAAAAATGACATTTTTTGGCGTTAAATTGTGATTGCATCTCATGCCCTTGCTTGCAGTATTGAGCCTTTAGCCAGTTCTCTCTTTGCATTATAAACCATGGCCCAAGCAATTTACATCCTCAACCAAGAAAAGCCTTGTTTATATCCTTCTCAATTTGACACCCTATACCCTGGAAGGAACATCACCCTGAGTTTCCATCTCCCGCATGCATTTCCTTGCATTGAGCATAGGTACGTTCCACTGCTAGAACTAGTTTTTCTTACTTGCGACACTCGTTCCCTCCTCTGTATCATAAAATTCACTTATTATGAAAAAAAAAAAAAATACGAGCGAGAAGGGAGTACTATATTGTAACTGGAAGCAGTTGTGTTTCCTTTGAACAGAGCACAAAGTTATTGAGTCCTTGCATCATCATATTTTTGGGTTTAGCATGACCTTAGGAAGCTAATCTCATTACATAATTTTTTCTGTCGTCTGGTTAATCTTCCAGTCACTATAGAGAACATTATGGATGCCTCCTGCATCTAATTGACAAATCATTAATTATGTGCTGCCAGAGTCCACCATATGTCTCGTGCTCTTGTTCAAAGGAAGTCTATCAACCTGTGTCGGCCACTCCTCAGAAATCTTGACTTCACATGTCGGCCATACCCTCAGTTTGTCTCAGAATTATATGATACTTTGGTCTTATGATGCACCCTAGCCCTACTTTCATCATTGGTAGGTCACCTTGAACCCAACAATTGACATTTCATTATGGTTTGTTGACTGGGTGGTTTCCCTTGTGTTCGACAGAAAGACATATATTCACACTTTGAGATTTGCGTAGTGTCTTGGATGCCATTAGCCTTATTGGTCGTTTCCTCGCCTTTGTCAACAATTTTCATCACTAGATGCTATTCAGAGGGTCTTTTTCTTGTACCACTTGCATTTGGCACACGTGAAAGATGGATAGGTTCGTTGGTTCATGAACATGTTCTTCATTCGATCTCCACCAAATCATGAAGCTCCTGCTTTTTTCCTCGTGCTGACTGATGAGAGATGCCTTAATTCTCTCCTTTCAACGGGTCTCTTTCCATCAACTTCAGCTCAAGTATTCTGGATACGAGACTTAGAGTTTTATGAGTACCTTGAGGTTTGTAGTCATTAGTGGTAGGCTCTCTCGCCATTGACAGATGGGAATACATCAATGTATCCTGATCAATGGATCTCTCAAATGTTCGACACTAGCTTCTTTATTCACATTTGTAGAGATGTACTCGGTGCCTTGATACCTAATTTCATCATTGGTAGGTTGTCTCACATTTGTTAATGGTATACCTAAATGACTCGTAATCAAATGATGTCTCATCATGTTCAACCTCAACTCATTTATTCACATGATGTAGACTTGCACCATTGACAGATTGAATTGAAGACTTGAAGACATCACTTTGTAGACACAACTTTCCTGAGCTATTGCTTCCATTTCATCGGACCTGTACCTATTTGAATTCAACTATCATGGGATATTAGATTGTACTCCATGGTATACATATATCTTCATATTGATTTTGTGACTGGTTTCACTGGGCCTTGTTTGTGAATATGACAACTATTGGCATGTAACCACATTTATATTTTCCTACTCATGGCCATGAACACTTGTTGGTATATTTTCCACATGGATCCGCATTACATTTTTGGTAGCCATGTATGCAAAGTCAGTACATAATGTAATGAGCAATTGAGTTCATCCAGTTGGTTCTCTACCACTCCACTTCTGGGTTATTTATAATGCATTTTGGCCATCGCAGATACTCCTATGATATCACACATTAGGGGGCATCTGTTATAGAAAGATTTGCTTCACCAATGCTATTTTGCATAGAGGGCCTTTTTCCATTTCCCTATGCAGACTTATCAACCCCCTTTTTGATAAATCCAGAGCCAAAATTATATATTTTTCCACATATACGCTTCCTAACTTCTTTGCAAGATGCGTATACGCTTGCTTCTCCACTAAAACTCACGTATATCGTGATTTGTGCCAGAAAATACATAATGAGGTCGGGTTTCCATGTCACGACAAATGATCTCTAATCTTTGGCCTTCCATATACTAGAAACATTATGAATTGGCCCTTTAGTTTCATTCTGGAGGCTATAAGAGCACAATTTCGAGCTATGGAAAAAGGAGAGAGAAAGAATTCAACTTTGAGAGCAAAGTTACTCTAGATAAATTACTTCATATTGAGTCTGTATCCCTTTGTCCCTCAAGTTTGAACACAGTGTTCAGCCCCCAAAATCTTCCCTTATTGTCAAGAGGATTTCATTATCTCTTTGCTATGAGATTTCCTTTGGTGGAGGATTGAAGTGTTGGAGACCTACTTGGAAGGAACTTGGTTTCTTGGTTTCGAACCATGCCGACACGGAAGTCTGTAATGTTGATATTTTTGTTGATCAATTATTAATAGAAATACTCATTTCCCGTCCTATCAATATCTTGCAAATATATGATTATTATCCATTGGCATGTTTGTAATATTTATTAATGGATTCTGCTATCTGATGTGCTAACTCGTTTTATATACTACCACTATATACTTGCATTGCTTGTTTGTTGAGAACTTTTTTTTAGGTGTAAAGCTTTAGGTCAAAGTGCTCAATGGTGGCTCCCGGGGGGGTAGCTCAATTGGCAAGTGCCGTGAAAATGAAGTTCCATGAGGTTTTGAGTTCAACTCCCCTCGACTTACAATGTGTGCAGCGTATGGGGCCTCGTGGGCACACCTAGAGGTTATAGTCGTAGCAGTTGGATAACACAACCACGTGTAACACGAGCACGTGCCCAACTAGTTGTTATTTCCTCCAGACATTAAAAAAATAAAAATAAATAAAAATAAAAGTGCTCAATGGTGGAATGACATCAAATGATTGGATCGAGGTAGGCTTGTTCCTCGTATTGCACATTATTTTATATAGAACATGTTGGAATTGAGTTGATTTTTGCAGTCATACCTGTCTGTTGTGGTTTACCCTTGGCCATAGAGAGTTTTGCCCTTGTAACAACCTTTTCCAATGATTTTGGCTGAATCATCATTTTCAAAGGAGACTGATCCATCTCTTTCCTTTCATAATGTAAGAAACTTGTCTCTATCACCTGCCATGTGTTTTGAACATCCACTGTCAACTTACCAAGCATGTTTCTTCTGTTTAGCTTGTAGAGGGACTGTGCATTCTTCATTGCTATACTGACCTTGCTTTCTTATCCATGTCATTTTCTAAGGTTCTTGTTTGTGAATCTGTTGAGGTTCTTTAGGAGGGACTGTCATTATGCAATTTTTGGCCATGTGTCCAAAATTGTTACATTTGTAATATTCCACTTCAGTGATCAAAGATTCAAACATGTTGTAACTTTGTCCCTGTGTTTCACTAGGTCTTCTTGAATAACCCCTTTGTGTATGGTTCTCAAAGTAGTTATTGTTCATGTTGTTAGCTATGCAATTTACAACTTTATGTCCAAAATTATTACATGCATAACATAAACCAAAAAATATAGTTTGATACCTGGTAGTTGAAGATCTTCTAAACAAACATGATCTTATGAATCCTTCTTTTTCTTGAGGCCTATCTATCTATTGTTGATTCTAAAATCCGAATCTTCTCAGTGGAGGAGTGTCCCTGTAATCTTCCTTGTATATCTTTTTATCCCCTTTGATTGTTTCTGCATAGCTTTTTGGATTTGTTTCTTGATCTATTGTTTTGGAGCTTGATCCCTTTTCTGTCTAATTATATCCAAGTCCAGACTTGTCAAGATGAGATTTTTGACTGTTGATAATGTCATCCATAACTTTTGCGTTATTATGCATATTTTTCTTTTGAATATCCTTTCTTAGTGTGACAATCTCTGCTTCCAGGTTTCCAATGATCTTGTCATTTCCTTCTAGTTGTTCTTTGAGTGCTTATTTAATTCTTTTATCTTGTTCTATTTGAACCTTCAATTTTGTGATCATTTGTTTTAGTTCTTGAGTGTCTTTTTTCTTATCTACTTCTACTTGTAGTTTCTTGTTTTTCTTCTTTTCTCTTCTAATAACTTCTATGGCACTCATTAATTCTTCTCAACAGTCAACTTCTGGCTCTTCATTTTCTTCTTCATATGCTTCTTCATATTCTTCTTTGGAGTCTTCTTTATCAGAGTATTCTACTTCCATGAATAGAAATCTCCCTGTTTCACTGTCACTGACTTCATCTCCATCTAATGATGAGATGTCTTCTTTGGTGCAAAAGATTTTCTTGAAAACTTTCTTTGTAGTTATTTTACCTTTATATGTTTGTCTGCCTTTTGAGTAACCTTCATCATTTCCCTTTTTCTTATGAGCACATTTGTTATCAAAATGATCAATACCATCACAATTAAAACAAATTAAAGGAAGCTTACCTCTATACGTACCATTGGTTCCCTTGTTCAGTCTTTTGACGAGGTTGGCCACTTCTTCATCACCTTTCGAGACGTCGTTGCTGCTGCTATATTCTTCTTGTTCGTTTTTCTTTTGCTTTGATCTTTTGGATGCTAACATAGTTACCAACTTAATGAGAACTGTGACCTCAAAACGAGAACTCTAGCCCTTAAAACCCATATTTTTGCATAAAAAACATGAAAAACAACCCCCAAATCAAAAAGTGGTGCTACCAATAGAACCATTTTTTGTAACCGGGTCAAAATTAAAACTTTTTTCATGCATGGGTTTAAGAATCAAATGGATTCTCAAACAAACTTTAAAATCAACCCCCAAATCAAAAAGTGGTGCTACTGGTAGCACCGTTTTTTGTAACCGAGTTAAAATTACAACTTTTTTCAAGCATGGGCTTAAAGGATAAAATGGTTCCTCAAAAAAACTCTAAAATCAACCCCCAAATCAAAACGTGGTGCTATTGATAACACCAATTTTTTTGACCGGGTCAAAATTACAACTTTTTTCAAGCATGACCTTAAAACATAAAATAGTTGCTTAGAAAAACCTTAAAATCAACACCTAAGTAAAAACATGACACTACCTAAAGCAAAATGTTTTTTCTAAACGTTAAAATTACAGCTAATTACGACCTAATACAAAATGTGGCCTTGAGAACAAATCCCTACACAAA
>SNQJ01S0061805.1:0-25018 GCA_010110895.2 Picea sitchensis | reverse complement strand
AATTTATTATTGAAATAATTTATTTTGTATTCACTTTGAATTATAATACACTCATCATTTCACTTTATTATTTACCTTTTAAAATCTCTTAAACCACTTTGACTACTTTGACCTTTTGGGGCTTCTAGATGACATATGAGGGTTCTCCAACTTCGTAAGGTCATAACTCTCAAACCGTAAGGAGTTATGTGACATTACACATACCACCAGAAATGGAATGACATGTACTATCCATATAGAATAGTATTACCTTCAAATATAGCAAAACTTATACTTTTATCCATAAAACAAACTTGGGTCCATTACCCAAACCTGGGTTCTCCAACTTCACATGGTCATAACTCTCTAACCATGAGGATTTATGTGACGTTCTACATACCACCAGAAATGGCATGAAAATAAANGCATGGGTTATCTTACTCCACAAAGCATCTTCCTGTGAGGGATTTCACCATAAGGGGACCACTTTGGAGTTAATCCATATTTACTTCTTATCAGCCATGAAAAAAAAATAATGAGTCATATTTACATCAAACAATCTTGGGTCCATTACCCAAACCTTTGTGTTATGGGGATTTCTTCAAGGGTCATATTTACATCAAACAATATTGGGTCCATTACCCAAAACTTTGTGCTACAGAGAATTCTTCTAGGGTTGACATCAATGACAAGCAACCTTAATCAAAAATTGCCTCATGTCCATAGGAATGGAGCACAATGGTGAATACAGCCATAGGAGGTTGAGTGAGGTAGTCAACAATAGGATTTAAGATCCCTTTCTTATACTTGATGTTGAGATGGAACTGTTGCAGGTAGGTGGACTGCTTCTGATGATAGTAGTTGTGCAATTTCCCCTGTGTCTGTATGAACTGCAGAGGCATGTGATCAATGTGGATGATCGTTTCATTTCCCAGAATGTAATGTTTCCATTGACGTCATGCATGTACAATGGCATACATTTACTTGTCATAAGTGGGGTATTTCCAAACAGAATCTGAGAGTGTCTCACTATAGTATTTGTAATATCCCTCGACCGAACCCAATTGTAAATGTAATATAATTATACTTAAGTTGGTGAGTTGTTTTGACCTCATTTGGTAATATACATCATGTGGCATAGTGCGCGTATGAACTACACAGTAAAATGATGTAATATGCACATCGCAAGATACCGCATGCAGTGACTAAAGAGCGCACAACCTTGAGGTCAACAGATACCGCGCACAATAACTAAAGTGCAGGCAATATTAAGGTTAGTAAACCTTTATGTATATGATATGCATTATAGGATGGTGAGCCAGTATTATAAGCTAGGATGCTTATGTTTTGGTATTAGGCCGGAATGTCTAGATGTCAAGGGCCAATGCGCCTACTTTGTACATGACTCATGATTAATATAAAATACATCACTACGTGAAAACCGACCACAATAAAAGAGATGGGGTACTGAACTTCACCAGTTAGGGAAAGGGAGGGCCAAAAGTCATGGGAATATTATATTAATATTTCCTAAAACGTAAAGTATGGATAATTATTTTATCCTAAGTTCTAATGTTGGGGACAAGTGGAAAAAAGGAACCTTCCGATATGACAAGTGTCAAGTTGGGGGCATGCATTCATATCATGGGGTAACTTAGCTCGTTGGGAGACTTCTTGCGGATACCTTACCAGTAGCCTGACCATCATTCTCACAATCACTTTTCACGAAGAGTTCACAGTGATTCCTATACACACACAGTTATCCAGTCAATGATTTCATTACCATTTCACTCATACATTCTATTATCCTTGAGACAACCATTTCACCATTCTGAAGCATGTTCCCGTAGAACTTTTGGTTGGTGTACCTGGTTATCTTGGAGAGGGATTGAAGAAGTGTGTTGTCAGGCATGTGAGCAATTCTCTAAGTGAGAGAATTGTTGGGGATTGATTCCTGAAGGTACTAAACAACAACTACAACGCTCTGAGACTTCCGGTCCGGCCTGTTTATGAAGCCATGGAAGGGAAGTGGGGAAGCCGGGGGACTATTGAGCAGAGAAGGGGCATACTTCCTTGGGTAGGACATGCATGTGGGGAATGAGAGGTTGTAGGCTGTTAGTTGAGTGAGCACCTGAGACAGAGTCTTTCCTATTGTCCATGAACCTTAGCCTGGATAGGATCCCTTTACCCTAGGTGGAGTTCAGTCCCAGCTCGAGAGTGACTCACTGTTCATAGTGATGAACTGTGTAGTCTATGGCTGGGAGGTACGTGGACAGTCTGTACGCAGTTGGTGATAATATTTCCAAGATAAGTACCTATTGTATGATAAAAATGATATGTTGCTTGTTATTTACATGCCTATGTTTTGGTTTATAATATATGTGATTATGATTTCCTGTATGTTTATGGGTAAATCTTTGTAAATTATTCATATCTGTAGTTACTATTATTTCAATCGTATTTTAAATAAAGTAATTTTTTGTTTATGTTTAGATGTAAATCTTCCACGAGCATGTTGTATGTATATGTCTTAGTTGCATGCATTTTAAAGAGTAAATTATGTGGCATTGCTCAGTTGACTATTGGGTATGCTATTGTATGTTCCGCAGTATGGGAATGAAAGTGTTCCCTAAAGTAGCATGGCCCGGCCTGAAGGCTGGTAATGTTACCGACTGGTGTTATATCATGAGTGGTTACTCTGGAGTGACATACCCTAGCCTGAGGTTTGTCGGGGGAACGTTACAGAATGGTATTGGAGCTTTAGTTCAACACTGAGCTTGGATGGGCCAGAGGGGATGATGTAGACCCGTCACCCCTTGACTGTCCGCGATCACCAGGACCTTCTTCGTCTCAGGCCCGAAGAGTTAAAACACTCTTCTAACTCCTTACGGGAGTTCTCACTACCCACAGAAACTCTCCATTGATATCCCCTTCGCTTGTCGGGAAATCGGGTTTCGCGATATCGCGAAACCTAAGTGCGCGGTTCTCGTGCTGTCCAAAACTCCGAACCCCGATGGGTCAAAGAGTCAACGTTTCCGTTTTGTCGGGGATTCCCCTATCGGAAAATCGGCGCATGCAATGTCATGGTTCACTTGCACCACAAATCTCCGAACCCCGAACTCCGATGGCACGTGCACTATCTCCTCGCCACGTCACTTCCTCTCTCCTCTCTATCGAAAATTGCGGGATCGCAATTTCATAGTTCGCAATTCCTTTGCATTCGAAAACCCCGAATGTTGAATCCTGATTTACCGGGATCTCGTGCCACCTGTCCCCTAGCAATCAACGGCTCCAAGTGGATCGGGAAATCGCTAATCGCGATTTCAACAACTATGTAACTCTTACCTTCGGGAAACCCGATAAGCAAAAACCCGATGGCTGTTTGTTCTTCCTGTGCCTAGGGGTTAAATCATTCGAAACTCCTCCAAGATCTGATGGTCGATGAGATTTCGCGAGTCTATCCTGCGAATCCTGGTTGTTGATTCTCCTCCTTGAGGATTTCGTCCGCTTCAAGACTTCCTCCGGCTCGAACCTTCTCCTGGTCCTCCTCCACAGAAGCACTAAGGAACTATTCCTCCTGAGCTTGTCTTCACTTCACAAGTCTTTATGAGGACTTGTTGCACGCACTCCTTGCGGCAACCTTCAAACACAACCAAGTGTTGAAGCTTCCTTGACCCTGCTCGCTCACCTGCGGTAGTCCTAATTCCCCTTTACTCAGAATTGCAACTCTGAGCCCTCGGTCAGCCTGCGCATGCCTTGCACGGCTCCAGTGCCAAATATGCCCTTCTGAGATGAATGAGAACAAAATCTATCCCTAAGTAAACCCTACAGTCACGCACTCCTTGCAGACAAATTCAACTGCACTCCTTGCAGGAATTCTCTGGCTCACTTAGAGAAACAATTGAAACTCATTCACTCATTCTTTCATATTTCAATTCAACTCTGAAATCACATACACAACATATCAAAGCGAGTGCATACAAGGAAAACATACATCCATGAGCATAATATCAACAACACACAGAGAATAACACAACCATGGAATTGAATCAAAGCTTTCTATTAATTCAATATCTGTACATGGTGGTTCTGCACACAATTTCTCTGCTCTACTCTCTTCTTACTCCTGTTTCTCATATGTTACAATGTACAAAGGAGGGTGTCTATATCCCGTTTCCCTCTCGAATTCTAAAGCTATCAAGTCTACAATAAATTTCCTATCTACCAACATTAAATCTATTAAATGCCTCAACTACCTAAGGACGAGAGCTTAAAGGCTCAAGGTCCCTTTTACAATACAAGTGCGCTTCTTTATGAATGAGTTCATTAAAGAGCGATGCGACAATTTTCAAGTATTTCAAAATGTGTGTTGGCGCTGTCCAGCTGTCCTTTCTGGTCCATGCGATGGCTCGCTTGATGAGTGAGCGATGCTCCTGCATCATACTCCTCGGCTTGAAAATATTCATGGGCTCCTGTCCATGATCTCCTGCACGGTATGTCCATGCTTCTGTATAACTGCCTCAGTCTCCCAGCTGGCATCTTCCACTGGGTGGTTCTTCCATTTCACCAGGTACTCAAAATACTGCTTTCGCCTGGTCTTTCTACCCACTCGTTTGTCCAGTATGCATTCCATCTGTGGCTTTTCTGCAACTGGCAATTGTTTCACCCACTGGATCACTGGTTCCTCAGTTCCAGTCTCTGCTTCTCCAACCCTGTATGGGTATAAATCAGAAATATTGAATATCGGAGATATCCCGATGCCTTTCGGCAACTCAATCTCGTATGCGTTTTCCCCAAATTTCTTTAGGACTTTGCACGACCCAATTTTCTTCATTTTGAGCTTGTTATATGTTCCCCTTAGGAACCTTTCTTTCCTCAAATGTGCCAGAACAAGATCGCCAAATTCGAACTGAGGTTGTCTCCGATGCTGATCTGCTCTGCGCTTATACTCTTGATTTGACTTCTGCAGTCGCTGCTTCACCTTGGTGTGAAGTTCCTCCATCACCTCAGTGAATTCTTCTGCGCTCGCGCTGCTAGTCGCACTCTGTTTTGACTCTCTGAGTTCAGAAACTCCCCTCGGTTGTGTTCCATACATAATCTGAAATGGACTCTTGCCTGTACTCCGATTCAACGAATCGTTGTATGCAAATTCTGCTTGTGGCAATATGTTGTCCCAACTGCTATGGTGCTCTGTCACCAGGCTTCTCAACAAGTCTCCTAGACTTCTATTGACCACCTCGGTCTATCCATCTGTCTATGGATGGTAAGCTGAACTAAACGTCAAGTTACTCCCTAGCTTCTTCCATAGCGTCCTCCAAAAATGACCGATGAACTTTGTATCCCTGTCCGAGACTATGCTTCTCGGCAATCCATGCAATCTGACGATTTCTTTGAAAAACAAGTTTGCGATGTGCGTCGCATCGCTGGTCTTCTGACACGGTATGAAATGTGCCACTTTAGAAAACCTGTCCACCACCACAAAGATGGAATCAACCCCTCTTTTCGTCCTCAGCAAACCCAATACAAAATCCATGTTGATTGCCTCCCATGGCCTCTCGGGTATGGGCAATGGCTGATAAAAACCCGTGTTCTATTTTATCCCCTTCGCATGTTGACAAATCCTGCATCTATCAACAAATTGTTTAACATCTGCTCGCATGCCCGGCCAAAAATACGATTCACTCAGCTTTGTGAATGTTTTATCGTGACCAAAGTGCCCTGCTAATCCACCACTATGCTTTTCCTTCACCAAATTCTCCCTCATGGAGCAAATTGGAATACATAGTTGATTGCCTCGAAACAACAATCCATCCTGGATCATGTAGTCTATCCAAGGACTCTGATCTGTGAGAACTGGATTCTCAGCTGCTTCGTATGCTTCTCCGAAGTCTGCATCTCCTGCGTACATGTCCTTCATATTTTCAAAACCCAAGGTCTTGACTTTGAACTCCTGCAACAACAAACATTTCTTGCTCAAAGCATCAGCCACTTTGTTAGCAGTTCCTGAAATGTGTTTAATCACAAACGTGAAATTTTGCATGTACTCTACCCATTTTGCATGTTTCTTGTTCAACTTCTCCTGTTGACTCACAAACTGCAATGCATGATTATCGTTGTACAATACAAATTCCTTGGGTACCAAGTAATGCCTCCACTTCTTTAAGGCATGTATGATGGCATAAAACTCTTTATCATATGTGGAGTATTTCAGCTTTGCATCATCCAGCTTCTCTCTGAAATATGCAACTGGCCTGTCATCCTGACTCAATACCCCTCCTATGGCATACCCACTGGCATCACATTTCACCTGAAATGTCTTCTGAAAATCAGGCAACACCAAAATTGATTGCTCTGTGATCCTTCGCTTCAACAGATTGAAGCTCCTTTCGGCCTCTGTTGTCCAGTAAAAAGTCTTGTGTCGCTTCTTCACTGTGTCCATCATCACGGTGCTAATTCCACTAAAATTCCTAATGAATTTCCTGTAGAAACTAGCCAAACCATGAAAAATCCTCACCTCGAAAACATTTCTCGGTGATGGCCAATTCTTAATCACTTCCACCTCTTTAGGATCCATCTTCAATTCATTCACCTAAATTACAAAGCCCAAATAAATGAGCTCTGTCTTTATGAAGGAACACTTCTTCATGTTGACCAACAGCTTCTCCTGCTGCAGTCTTCTCATCACAATGGCCAAATGCTTTAAATGTTCAGCCTTGGTCTTACTGAAAACTAGTATGTCGTCCAGATATACAACTACAAATTTCCCGATGAATTCCCTCAAGACTTAATTCATCAACCTCATGAATGTGCTTGGCACGTTCGTCAAACCAAACGGCATGACCAGCCATTCGTACAAACCCTCATTTGTCTTGAATGTTGTCTTCCATTCGTCACCTTCTCTCATGCAAATCTGGTGATATCCTCTCTTGAGATCAATCTTTGAAAAGTAATTTGCCCCACTCAGGCAATCCATCAGATCATCCATTCTCGGCAGTGGAAATCTGTACCTGATGGTGATTTTATTGATCATTCTAGAGTCTGTACACATCCTCCAGCATCCATCCTTCTTTTGACTCAGTATCGTTGGAACAACACATGGACTCAGACTCTCTCTGACCAATCCTTTGTCCAGCAGATCCTGTACCTGCCTTTTGACCTCCTCATTTTCCTGCGACGTCAACCTGTACGCGGATTTGTTCGGCAAACTCGCTCCTGGTATGAGGTCTATGTGGTGAATCACACTCCTCATCGGCGGCAACGAACGAGGTAGTTCGTCCACGATGATGTCAGCGAACTCTCACAACAGTTCCTGAATCTATTCTGGCAAGTCATCCACTCTTGTGCTAGTTAGGACAATTCTCGGTTTCCTGACCACAAAGAATTGTGGATCTTCTTTCTTCTCCATCTCATTGAGAAGTTCCTTCCCACTCATGAGAAGTATCGTATTGCTCACTTCCGGCTTCACTTCTTTATCCTTTATCGGAAGCAACCTGTGTGTTCTCCCATCCTTCTCCAAGGTATATGTGTTCATCCTCCCATCATGAACAACATTTCTGTCATATTGCCATGGTCTACCCAGCAATAGATGACATACATCCATGGGAATAACATCACACAGATTTTTATCATTATAGCCCCCTATTTTGAATTCAACCAAGCATTGTTTAGTGACACTCACTTGATGCCCTTTCTGCAATCATGAAACTTTATATGGGCTCGGGTGATCGGTTGTTTCCAGCTCTAATTTTTCCACCATCTCAGTTGAAACAAGATTGTCAGTGCTTCCGCTGTCCACGATGACCTTGCATTTCCGGTCCCTGGCTATGCAAGCTGTCCTGAACAGTCTTCTCCTTTGAGCTGCATTCTCCACTTCTTTCTCAGGTGTTAAGAGAACTTTATGCATTCCAAGTGATCTTCCGTTGTCTGCATATTCATTCTCATCATCACGCCTCTCCGCCTCAGTGATGTGAGCTTCTCCTCCGTCTTGTTTTTTCTCTGGACACTCAAAGGACTTGTGCCCATTCTTTCCACAGGTAAAACATGTGATCACTCCTCCTCTACCTCTACCTCGACCTCTAGTACGAGGAAGAGTATTTGCATCAGCATAATCTCCTCGTTGATCAGTCTTTTGTCTTCTCTGTTCAACCTGTGGTTGTCCTTGCTGTGAGGTTCCACCTCTTTCAATCTTACCCTGAGGCTTCTTCCATTCCTCTTTGGGCTTCTGGTATTTCTCTTGGGCAACTGCCTTACCTCTGGGCTGACTTCCGCCTCTCTTTCATTGTCCTTTCTTGTGGCTCAGCTTCTCTTCGGCCTTCAGAGCCATCTGATAAGCATCCTCCACCGTCCTGATGGTAACCATGCTTAACTCATCCTGAATGTCATACCTCAGACCATTCAGGTATCTCGCCACCTTCTCATCATCACTCCCCCGATGACCTACTCTAATATTGAGTCTGTAAAATTCTTCGGTGTACTCCTTCACCGTCATCAACTTCTGTCTCAGGTTCTGCATTCGCCTGAACAGTGTGATCTAGTAATCTCTCGGGATGAATTTCGCTTTCATCTTCGCGATCATCCTGTACCAGCTCTTGATCTTTTGTTTTCCCTTGGAACGTCTATCTACCTGTAGCTCGTCCCACCATAGTGCTGCATGTCCCTTCAACCGGGTGACCGCATGTCTGACTTTCTTGTCTTCTTCGATTTCCTCATAATCAAAGTAGGTGTCAAGAGCTCGGATCCAATCTAGCAACTCTTCTGCATTCAGACTTCCCTCGTAGACTGGAATATCCATTTTCGCCTTTGCACCCATTCTGGCTATGGCTTTGATCAATCGCTCGATTGATGCCTCCTCTGCTGCAACTTCTTCTGCATGTCCAGCTTCCTCTTCAACCTCGGAATCACTAAGATCCCCTGCGCCAACTCCGCGTCTCTGCGTTATCTCCATCTCCTCGAGTCTTTCTCGGAGATCTCTCATTTGGCGCTCCATTTCTGGATTTCCTGCTGGCCTACCTCTTCTTCGCGCATCCCTGTCCTCTGGACCAGGTGACTTCCTTTCCCTTCTAGGCGGCATGATGTATTCTCTTCTCTGCTACTGAAAGAAAATACTTCCCGCTCTGATACCACTCTGACGCAGACCCGTCACCCCTTGACTGTCCGCAATCACCAGGACCTTCTTCGTCTCAGGCTCGAAGAGTTAAAACACTCTTCTAACTCCTTACGAGAGTTCTCACTACCCACAGAAACTCTCCACTGATCTCCCCTTCGCTTGTCAAGAAATCGGGTTTCGCGATATCACGAAACCTAAGTGCGCGGTTCTCGTGCTGTCCAAAACTCCGAACCCCGATGGGTCAAAGAGTCAACGTTTCCATTTTGTCGGGGATTCCCCTATCGAAAAATCGGCGCATGCAATGTCACGGTTCACTTGCACCACAAATCTCCGAACCCCGAACTTCGATGGCACGTGCGCTATCTCCTCACCACGTCACTTCCTCTCTCCTCTCTATCGGAAATCACGGGATCACGATTTCACAGTTCGCAATTCCTTTGCATTCGAAAACCCCGAATGTCGAATCCCGATTTACCGGGATCTCGTGCCACCTGTCCCCTAGCAATCAACGACTCCAAGTAGATCGGGAAATCGCTAATCGCGATTTCAACAACTATGTAACTCTTACCTCCGAGAAACCCGATAAGAAAAAACCCGATGGTTGTTGGTTCTTCCTGCGCCTAGGGGTTAAATCACTCACAACTCCTCCAAGATCTGACGGTCGACGGGATTTCGCGAGTCTATCCTGCGAATCCTGGCCATTGATTCTCCTCCTTGAGGATTTCGTCCGCTTCAAGACTTCCTCCGGCTCGAACCTTCTCCTGGTCCTCCTCCACAAAAACACTAAGGAGCTATTCCTCCTGAGCTTGTCTTCACTTCACAAGTCTTTATGAGGACTTGCTGCACGCACTCCTTGCGGCAACCTTCAAACACGACCAAGTGTTGAAGCTTCCTTGACCCTGCTCACTCACCTGCGGCAGTCCTAATTCCCCTTTACTCAGAATCGCAACTCTGAGCCCTCGGTCAGCCTGTGCACGGCTCAAGTGCCAAATCTGCACTTCTAAGATGAATGAGAACAAAAGCTAGCCCTAAGTAAACCCTGCAGTCACGCACTCCTTGCAAACAAATTCAACTACACTCCTTGCAGGAATTCTCTGGCTCACTTAGAGAAACAATTGAAACTCATTCACTCATTCTTTCAGATTTCAATTCAACTCTGAAATCACATACACAGCATATCAAAGCGAGTGCGTACAAGGAAAACATACATCCATGAGCATAATATCAACAACACACAGAGAATAACATAGCCATGGAATTGAATCAAAGCTTTCTATTAATTCAATATATGTACATGGTGGTTCTGCACACAATTTCTCTGCTCTGCTCTCTTCTTGCTCCTGTTTCTCATATGTTACAATGTACAAAGGAGGGTGGCTAAATCCTGTTTCCCTCTCGAATTCTAAAGCTATCAAGTCTACAATAAATTTCCTATCTACCAACATTAAATCTATTAAATGCCTCAACTACCTAAGGACGAGAGATTAAAGGCTCAAGGTCCCTTTTACAATACAAGTGCGCTTCTTTATGAATGACTTCATTAAAGAGCGGCGCAACAA
This sequence comes from Picea sitchensis, assembly GCA_010110895.2. NCBI lineage: Eukaryota > Viridiplantae > Streptophyta > Pinopsida > Pinales > Pinaceae > Picea > Picea sitchensis. The sequence continues at coordinate 14,374 of SNQJ01S0061805.1, read as the reverse complement.
TTTTCAAGTATTTCAAAATGTGTGTTGGCGCTGTCCAGCTGTCCTTTCTGGTCCATGCGCTGGCTCGCTTGATGAGTGAGCGATGCTCCTGCATCAGGGGCTCATTTGAACTGAATATTCACAGTAGAGTAACTTCAAAGTGAAAAAAATTGGAGTCACAGAGTGTCCATGGAAAAGGTTGGCGTGTTGTTGCATGCATGGTAAATTTTGGCACCGCGCGGGAAAACATTGGCGTGCTAGTTTGCACGGTAAATTGTGGCGCCACGTGGAATATTATTATGTGTAGATGCACACGCTGAAATTAACCTTGTGTGGTAAGTACACACATTGTAATGTGCACATGGGGTGTGCAAGTATTACTTAACGTAGAGGAGTTTTGTTATTACGCGCATAAGTATGAGTATAAGTTTTTTCGTGACGATGTATTCAATAGTATGCGTAGATATTTGGGCGCTATGGAATATGTTAAACTTGACATGGTGCATGCATAGGAATAAATGCATGTGGAATATTGGTGTGTGGAATAAAAACTATGTGCAGTGGGTATTGGCGCACAACGCAAGAGTAGTGCACGTGATTTTTCAGTGCAACGAAGAAGAAATGCACAGTAGATTTAGGTGCACGGAGAAGCATTTTACCTTGTAATATTGATATGCACGATAAACATAAATGAACAAGTCAAGTTTAATGTGTGCAAAGTCGCTTGGAAGGCGATGAGTCTGAGTTTAAATTGCATAATAATAAAAGAAAAAGAAACACATAACCGCATCGAAGCATTAATTAAAAAGAATTCTGAGTTTTAACTTCCTCTGATTTAGACAGATGAATATAAAAATATAAGATTACAAGAAAAAATTATTATAAAAGAAAATAAGATTCATAACATCACCAGATAGAAATTGTAATAAAACAGTCCAAAATCCGTTTCTGTATTTATATAATTGTAATAATTACAAAAATTACAAAAGGGGATGACAGCAGTTAGCCTGTTGAAAAAGGGTCATTTAAGAACATGCCTATCATCTCTGGTACTCTTTACCTCCACTACCAGTTGTTCAAAATTCACTGAGACATGCTTATTTTAGTTGAAGACTTACTTCAGCTTAGCGATCTCTGCCTTTAAGGAAGATTCTAACAAGACCAGTTGATTCTCTCCAACACTTTCGGTCGCTTCAGCCATAGATTCCTCCTTCTTCTGTCGCTTGCTCCTTTTCTTCTTAGCGGTTGGCCTGTTGATGACTAAATCCTTTATAGTGGGATTCAACCTGAATTCCAATCGTGAGTCTATAACCGACTTTGTGTGGAACTTAGTTTCTAAAATGTGCACAAGGACCCTTTCCTCCTTATTCGCAGGAAAGACTAGCATGTTGCTCGAATAACCAGTCTCACTCGAATTAGCCTTGTCCATGTATCTCAGGTTGGGGATATCGAAATGTGTCTTTATAGATAGCAGGAAGTCAATCATTTTTGAGATAACCTCGGTTATGGATACGTAGATATCTTCATACTTGTAGGGGAGTGGTAACTATAAGACTCCATTTATGAAGTGCATACAGATTACGTACAAGAGGGTTGGGTTTCCATGCTTGGCCAATCCATTTTGAATGATTATCTTTTGAGTTCGCTACATGGCGGCATTCAGCTGATGTCACATGGCTGCGAATTACTGAATGAATGAAGCAGGGTGATCTGACCAGCCGTTGCCTGCTCCATGAGTTGTGGATTTGACATGCTGAGACACGTGATACTGCGTCTAGGAGAAAGTGGTTTCGACAAACCACCTTCGTGCACAAGTGTATCTCGGAAGGCACTGTGCGTCTTTATTTTCGAGACTTGGGTATTATCTAGAATTGTCATGGTGATAACACTAGGAACAAGGAGTGATAATGTTGATGTGTATGTTGAATTGAACTGGTGCATATTCTCATGAATTGTTGAATTGTTAGCTTGATAAGTTTCAATGGCTACATATTTTGCAGAATTAACAAACTCAATCAGGTCAGACCAGTGTAGAGTCCATAAGAATGGAAGAGGCACAGGGGACTTACATTCATCCAGAGAAGAGAAGAGGGGTGGATGTCTTTTTGGGCATGGAAGGAACGAACTCCAACGAACATGGAGAAGAAAGGAATGAAGAGATGAATATGGCTGAGACCATTAAGAATTTGCAGAAGGATGTCCAAAGCCATAAAGTTGATAATGAAAGGCTTATGAAAGACAAAGAGCAACATGATGACTTCAAAATGAAGCTATTGGAATGTTTGAACAGAATAGATAAGAAATTGGTTAAGGAGAGTGGCTAAAGTGAATCTGGTAGTCAGAAACCTTAGAGGAGAAAACAAAAGTAAAAACTGATAATAAACATCACCATAATCCCTAAAGGAATTCCCATAAGAGAGCAGGAAACAACTCAAGTCTATCCCCTGTCACAAGGTATAAGAGATCTAGGGTGGATGAGTTGTGAGGAGAAATGAAAAAAATCAAACCTCCTACATTTGATGGTGAGCACAAGAAGGATGAAGATGCAGAAACATGGTTGCTAGGCATGAGGAAGTATTTTCAATTGCATAATTATTCTTCTCATGTAGAAGGTATAATCGATATCTATCAACTGAAAGGAAAGGCCTCCATGTGGTCATCACCGAAGAATGTGACAGAGGTGAGATCATTCATGGGTCTTGCAGTTTACTAGAAAATATTTATTGAAGGATTCTCAAAGATTGCACATCCGATCACTTCCTTGCAAAGAAAGGGAATGAATTTCTAGTGGACACTGGATTGTGAGAGAAGTTTCCAACACTTGAAACAATTATTGACAAGTGATCCAATATTAAGGATCGCAGACCCAAATAAAGATTTCATTGTATGCACAGATGCATGGAAGGAAGGACTTTGTGGAGTCCTCAGTCAAAATGGTTTTGTCATATGTTACGAATCAAGGAAGTTGAAGGATCATGAAAGAAACTATTCCACTCACGATTTGGAGTTGGAAGCCATAGTGCATGCCTTGAGGAAATGGAGACACTACCTCATGGGAAAGAGGTTTGAGCTAAGAACAGACCACAATGGTCTGAAATATTTATTTGATTAGCCAAATCTAAATGTTAGACAAAGCATATGGTTAGAATTTCTAAGCGAATATGACTTTGATATAAATCATATCAAGGGAAAATAAAATAAAGTGGTTGATGCACTCAGCAGGAGGGTGCATGAACTACGTGCTACAACCATTAGCATGTACCAAACTGATGTTAAAAGTAAAATTTTGGAGGCTGCTAATACAGATATGCAGTACAGAGATTTGGTAGCAATTCTACAACATGGTAAGATACTTCCGAAGGTGGATGATTATAAGTTGTGGATAGATGGAATATTGTTTTGCAAGAACAAGATTTTTGTACCAAATGTCCAGGACTTGAAATGTATAATTTTTCATGAGGTGCATAATGTTCCTTATGCAGGACACCCTAGATATCAGAAAAATGTGGTAGTGATCAAGAGCCATTACTTTTGGCCAGGTATGAAGAAAGAGATCGTTGAGTAAATCGCTAGATGTATGGAATGCCATAAAGTGAAAGTAGAGAATAGAAACTCGGAAGGGTTGCTGCAACCTTTAACCATTCCTGAATGGAAGTGGGAAGTGGTGACAATGGATTTTATTACAGGATTTCCTAGAATAGGAAAGTTGCATGATTCGATCATGGTGGTAGTGGACAAGATTATGAAAGTTGCCCATTTTATTCCACTGAAAACTACGGACAAGGCAACAAAAGTTGTCGATATTTTCATGAAGGAAGTGGCACGATTGCACAAAATTCCTAAAACAATTGTGTCTGACAGAGACCCGAAATTCACCTCGAATTTATGGAAAGTATTGTTCAAAGGATTCGGAACGAATCTAAACTTTAGTACAACTTATCATCTTGAGTCTGATGGATAGACAGAAAGAGTGAACAGGGTGATAAAAGATATACTAAGAATGTATGTGATGGATAAACCATCAAAATGGGAAGACTACCTACATTTAGTAGAATTCACTTACAATAATGGGTATCAGGCATCATTGCAGATGATCCCATTTGAAGCACTTGACGACAGAAGGTGCAATACTCTAGTAAGTTGGGATAATCCAGCTGATAGGATAATAGTTGGGCCATAGTTGCTCAGGGATATGGAGGACCAGATGACAAAAATTAAGCAGAATTTAAAAGATGCCCAAGACAGACAAAAAAGTTATGCTGATAAAAATAGAATCCACAGAGAATTCAAAGTGGGTGATCATGTTTTCTTGAAAGTGAAAGATAACAGGAGTTCCCTGAATCTGGGAAGCTACGCCAAGTTGGCAACCAGATTTTGTGGACCATTTGAAATCCTAGAGAGGATTGGTCCAGTTGCTTATATGATTTCATTGCCTGCATCTATGTCTATTCATAATGTCTTCCATGTATCATTGCGAAAGAAATATATACCCAATGCTAATCATGTTATTGATTGGAATTTGATTTAGGTGGAGAAAGAAAGCGCTTTTGAAGTGCATTCAATGCACATTTTGGACAAGAAAGTCAAGCAGCTCTGGAACTGAGCCATAGGGCTTGTAAAGGTTCAATTGACCTGGTACGACCCTCAATATGCTACTTGGGAGAATGAAGATGCAATGTGGACAGAATACCTACATCCTTTTGAAGATTTTTGAAAACTCTCATATATATAGGTGTATGATGCACGGAGGATAGTTCATAAATAAGGGGAGGGGATTGTAATATCCCTTGACCGAACCCAATTGTAAATGTAATATAAATATACTTAAGCTAGTGAGTTGTTTTGATCTCATTTTGTAATATACATCATGTGTCATAGTGTGCACATGAACTATGCAGTAAAATGATGTAATATTCACATCACAAGATACCGCGCGCAGTGACTAAAGAGCATGCAACATTGAGGTCAGCGGATACTGCACACAATAACTAAAGTGCATGCAATATTAAGGTCAACAAACCTTTATGTATATGATATGCATTATAGGTTGGTGATCCAGTATTATAAGATGGGATGCTTATGTTTTGGTATTAGGCTGGAACGCCTAGATGTCAAGGGCCAATGCGCCTACTTTGTACATGACTCATGATTAATATAAAATACATCGTTGCACCCAGACTGACCACAATAAAAGAGATGGGGGACTGAACTTCACCAGTTAGGGAAAGGGAGAGCCAAAAGTCAAGGGAATAGTATATTAATATTTCCTAAAACATAAAGTATGGATAATTATTTTATCCTAAGTTCTAAAGTTGGGGACAAGTGGAAAAAAGGAACCTTCCAATATGATAAGTGTCAATTTGGGTACATCCATTCATATCGTGGGGTAACTTAGCTCGTTGGGAGACTTCTCACGGATACCTTACCAGCAACTCGACCATCATTCTCACAATCACTTTTCACAAAGAGTTCAAAGTGATTCCTGTACACACTCAGTTATCTAGTCAATGATTCCATGACCATTTCACTCATACATTTCGTTATCCTTGAGATGACCATTTCACCATTTTGAAGCCTATTCCCGTAGCCCTTTTGGTTGGTGTACCTGGTTATCTTGGAGTGGGATTGAAGAAGCGAGTTATCAGACCCATGAGAAATTCTCTGAGTGAGAGAATTGTTGGGGATTGATTCCTGAAGGTGTCAAACTGCAGCTACAACCCTTTCTGACTTCCAGTCTGGCCTGTTGTTGAAGCCATGGAAGGGAAGTGGGGTAGTTGAGGGAGTGTTGAGAAGAGAAGGGGCACACTTCCTTGGGTTGGACAAGCATGTGGGGAATGAGAGGTTGTAGGTTTTTAGTTGAGTGAGCACCTGAGACGAAGTCTTTCCTTTTGTACATGAACCTTAGCCTGGATAGGATCCCTTTACCCTGGGTGGATTTCAGTCCCGGCTTGCGGGTGACTCACTGTTGAGAGTGATGAACAGTGTAGTCTATGGCTGGGAGGTTCGTGGACTGTCTGTACGTAGTTGGTGACAATATATCCAAGATAAGTACTTGTTGTATGATAAAAATGATATGTTGTTTGTTATTTACATGCCTATGTTTCGGTTTATAATATATGTGATTATGATTGCCTGTATGTTTATGGGTAAATCTCTGTAAATGTTGAATATCTGTAGTTACTATTATTTCAGTCGTATTTTACATAAAGTAATTGTTTGTTTATGTTTATATGTAAATATTCTATGAGCGTGTTGTATGTATATGTTTTAGTTGAATGCAGTTTAAAGAGTAAATTATGTGGCATTTCTCATTTGACTACTAGGTATGCTATTGTATGTTCTGTAGTATGGGAAAAAAAGTGTTCCCTAAAGTAGCATGGCCTAACTTCAAGGCTAGGAATGTTACCGACTAGTGTCAGAGAATGAGTGCTTTCTCTAGAGCGGCATACCCTGACCTGAGGTTGGTCGGGGAAACGTTACAGTATTCCACTAGATGATCGTGTTGAGTGAGTATTGTGCCTACAACATATTCAGATACATCAGTCTCAATCTCAAACGGTTGTTTCATATCGGGAAAGGAGAGCACTGAAGTTTAGCGCAAGTGATGCTTCAGATCAACGAATGTTCATTGTTGTTCCTTCCCCCATATGAACATTTCCCTGCCACCACCATTGGTCACCTGGTTGAGGTCCCATGCAAAATGGGAGAATCCCAATGCGAACTGTCAGTAGAATTTGGCCAGTCCCAAGAATCTTTGAAGCTTGGTTAGTGTGGTTGAGGCTATCCAGTCATGAATGACTTGGATATTAGCTATATCAACATGTAACCCATGCTCATCAACAATGTATCCCAAGTATTTCACCTTGTTCATGCCAAAATAACATTTTTCCAATTTTCCATATAGCTTGTGTTGCCACAGAGTGCTCAAAACATGTTGAATATGTCGCAGGTGCTCCTCGCAAATTCTGTTGAATATGAGGATGTCAACCAAATATACCACCACAAATGAGTTGGTGAAGGGTCTCAATACATCATCCATCAACCTCATGAAAGTGGTTGGTACATTTGTTAATCGAAAGGGAATGACCAGCCATTTCAAGAGACCTTTAGATTTGAAGGTTGTCTTCCATACATCAGTTGATTCAATGGGAACCTGGTGGTAGCCATAATTTAGGTCAATCTTACTGAAGAAATTTCCCCCCTTGAGTTGGTCAATAAGGTCATCAATCCTAGGAATTGGGTACTGATTCCTGACTTTGATTTTGTTTAAGGATCTGTAATCAATGCAAAGTATCCAAGTCCTGTCCTTCTTCTACACTAGTACAATCAGGATTCCGCAAAGGGAGGAGTTAGGTATAATGTGACCCTTTTGAAGAATCTCTTGGATCAAATGCTTGATTTCATAATTTTCCATCAGCGAGTGATGATAGATTGGTCCATTAGGTAGAGGTGCACCGGGGTTCAAATCAATTGGATGGTTGACTTGACAATGCGTTAGTACCCCGGTGGGTGAGGAGAATATGTATTTGTATTCTTCCATGATCCCATCCACTTTATTTTTCTACAAAGAGAGGCTCTGTGTAGAGTCCATGGATGTGGCAGATACCTTTTGTTTACTGTGAACACAGATCACAAAGAAGACAAACTTCTTGGTTTTTGAAATCACCTTACTGCATTTCTTAGCGGATATCAAAGAAATAGCGGTAGGCAGTGGTACCTATGGTATCATGTACAATTTTCTACCCAATGGAATAATAACATTGTGGGGTATAGACTCATACACAACATGACACTTCAACAAATATGGTTTTCCTAAAAGAACATCGCAAACTTCAAGGGGTGAAATATCACACAATACCTCATCTTTGAAACGCTTGATGTCGTAGGGCAGTGGACATTGTTGGATGACACAAAGATCTCTTCCTTGGAGAAACCAGTCGATGGTGTAGGGTTGGGGGTGTGGTGTCGTTGGTAGGTCCAAATGCTTGACAACCTATTCTGAAATTAGGTTCTTCAGACTGACTCTATCAACAATGAAGTGAGGTGGATCCCCCTTTACCCACATCTATGAGTGAAATAAGAATTCCACTTCCTCTGGTTCTTCTAGTTCACTTGGCCGAAATTTGGTGGTAGCGACAGTGGAACTTGGTTTAGCATCGATAATCCACTTCCCTCCTTTGGGATTTCATTCAGAATCATAATCGTCCTTTGACTCAGAAGCCTTCATCTCAGCCATGAGTGAGTGCTTGGAGCGAAATTCTTCAGTGTTGTTCCAAAGGATTTTATGGTACTCACACCATTTTCATGTGTCCTTCCTCGTCTTCTCATTTCCCTTCTTGTGTTGTAGCTTGCATTGGTTGTACTGAGAGAATCCATATTGGCTCGACCTCTTGCTGCATGGGTTGGGGCCACCTTTTCCCTGCTTTGGCTGTGAGGAGTTTGCAGATCCAAACTCTCGCCTCTTATTCTTCAATTTTTTATTTATCTTGACAAATCATCTATAGTCCATGCCCAATGAGGTCATGTCCAAAAAATTCATTTATGTTTGAATGTATCTATGCAAACAACTGCGGTATTTCAACACCAGATGACACTCACAGTCTTTGATACCCAATTTTGTGCGCAATGTATGGAAAGTATTGGTGAAATCTTGTACTTTCTGGTCCCTTTCCTGACACGGGGTGGTGTAACTGGTGTACTAATGGGTTTTCTATATGTACTAAAAACATAGTAAAAACCCTTAATTAAATTGTCAACCTAGGGTAAGTAAACTTAGATTTGTAGAAAAATATATGCCAAAGGTAGAAGGCTGGTAGGAGTATAGTCTAACTAAGGAAGGCAACTATCTAAGGCTAATCTACTCAATCAAAACTATCTAATGAGAAAACCCTACTAAGAAAAATTAAACTAGGTAACCTAAGTACTTTTGGGCCAAGGAGCGATGGATAGTTCTTAAGAAAGCAAGTAAAACCCTATGTAAAGAAAACTAGTTCAACAATAAGCAAAAGAAAACTACTAAGCATAATAAGCAAATGAAAAAAACAAACTTCTTTAACTTGCCAACCTGCATTCAATGAGAAACTACCCTATGAAAGAAAATAAATAACCAAGTAAGCAAAAACACCTATCTAACCTATTAAAGAAAATAGACAAGTAAGAAAAGACACCTAACTAACCTACTAAAGCAAAAGACAAGTAAGCAAAGGCACCTAACTAACCTACTAAATAAAAAGACAAGTAAGCAAAGGAAACTAACTACTGCAAGTAAAAATTCTCATTGAACAACTATCTAGCCTAAGAGGCAAGTGAACTAAATTCCTATTGGAAAACTATTTATAATGCGTGAAAGGAAATCTAAATGCTCAATGCAATGCATGAAAGGAAATCTATTCTATTGAAAGCAAGAAAGATTAACAATTAATTCTTAATCTATGATAAGCAAACTACTATCTAATCTATCAAAGCAAAGTCTATCTATCCTACAACAACAATAAAAATATTTTCTAAGCTATGAAAGCAAGAAACTATCTTTAACCTGTGACAATTCAAATATAATGTTGGTGGTTGTGTGAAGACAAAAACAATATTAAATACACTGCACGTTCATTTATTAACCATCAACAACATAACGAGATCATCATTATACTTATATTCTACATAAGAAAAATTCATACTTAAACTCATTCATTAACTAAGACCTACAATTGCAATATAATTCTAGGCAAGATATTACATAACATAAACTAAACTAGCTCTATCTTAACAATTCAAAATGTAATAAGGAAAATGCTTAAAACAAAAATTAAAGCATGACAAAGTAAACTAATGAATAAATTGATCAACAACTANTAACAATTGAATAGGAAATAAAAAATGAAACTAACCCTATCCATCCACCGAAGCCTTGGTTAAAGAAAACATAAACTAAAACTCTATTCTACTCTGTTTTAATTCTTATTTTAAATCAAATTTCAAAAGCATGAATAAAATGTAATCTAATATCTACTTGCACACGGGATTAGTAGATGAATTTGCAAATTCGTCTCTATCTATCAAATCAATGCATATTAACACATGCCTTTATACTAACCTGCAGAAGAAACAAATCATTAAGCTACAACAACAAATTATATAACAGAAGAAAGATAGCAATACATGTACAGGAAATGAAAAAGAGAGATGTGTAAACTATTAAATGTAAAAACAACACATGGAAGAGTTACCAGACTATTGGTGGGAACCCCAGCAAGTCGTGTTCACTCCCTAAAAGCACACCATGAGATCAGCAAAAGGAATTCACCATTAAAATGCAGAAACACAGTTTTATACAATTCTGGCAATTGAAAAATGCAAAAACAGAGCCAAAATCGTTGTTGGCTCTAACACACGACTTCGCCTACTGCTTAACAATTATCTGACCACCACGGTGGTATTTATAATGTTTATAGACCAAGTGGTCGACCACAGGAGGTTCGAACCACTTCTAAAATTGGAAAATTTCATTAATGGTGCCCTAACTACCGAAATAGAGCTAGCCAATAATCACCCACCATAACAACCCAAAATCCAATTGTCAAGAGTTAAGTAGTTGGAAGGGATAAGCATGAACAAAACCCATGTCTCTAATTCACCCCCCACTAGCCTCCAATACCATAACCGTCAAATCTCCCTTCATTTTTGTGCAGGAAGAGGTGTTGGATGGAGTGCCAGAACGAGTGTCGGAATGAGTGTGGATCAAGTGCCAGAACTAGAAATGTAATGTGTTTTTTCCCTTATGCCAATCATACCATTTTATCATAATATTCTTCAAAAATCTCCTTTCAAAGATGAAAATCGCATATGTACATGTGGAAAAAGTGTATAATAATTGTCATAAAATTGATCATATCTTGGGCCTAACATTACCCCCACACCGAAGATTTTGCAGGTCCCACTGCAAACAAAAAGAAATTGCCCTTTATGACTAAACATGCGAAGGAGGGGGTGGATTAGCTTTAGAAGATTCTCCCTCTTGTGGGAATTTTCACTTAGGATCTTTGCGGTGTTTCAATTTCATTCGGAGACTATTATTTGTGGAATTAATATCATCAACCTAACACTGTAGAGAATTCATCTTGGCTTATATAACAATGTTATCATGGCGTAAATGAAAACTCAGTGTTTCATTCTCTCTAAGTTTGAACTGGAGGGTTTGGAGTTTTTGGAGGTTGTTGATGACATGTGAGGAAGCCTTGAGATGTATATTATACCCTTGATCCTTTAAACCATGCAAAACAACAATTGTACCTCTGCAAAATTAGTTCCAAAAGTGACTTCCCATAAGCGCAACAATTATGGCCTAGCGAACTTGTGAAAAATAGGTATTAAAGTGACACCTATAACTACAATACAGTAAAAACTGAGAGCGGTTTTTGTTTTTGAATATGACATTGAAAAAAACCTCTCTTGGTTTTCAAAACTTCACTTTCAGTTGTTAGGAAAACACACCAAGAAAACATGACTAAAACAGGAAAAATAGAGTGTTTTATTTCCTAAAAAACCAGGCCTCTAAGATAATTGAATATATCCAAAACCATAACGTATATTTAGAAACTGAGAGATTTTATTGTTTTTTGATATGTCCTTGATAAAAACCTCTCTTGGTTTCCAAAAATTCATTCTCTGTTGTTAGGAAAACACAAAACGAAAATATGACTATAACAGGAAAAAACCAGAGTGTTTTATTTTCTGAAAGCATAGGCCTCTAAGATGATAGAATATATCACAAACCATAAATTATATTCAAACACTGAGAGAGGTTATTGTATTTTGGTATGTTATGAACACAAACCTCCTCCATGTTTCAAAATTACTTTCCCATTTTCTCACAATCCTAGCATGAAGTTGGTTACTCAAAACTTGCAGAAGCACAGCGTGCTCATAGCAGAAGCACAACGTGGTCTTTGATAGGAATTTTGGAGGTCTTCCCAGAGTATTTTTGGGCTGAACTTGGTATGGGTGGAAATTTTATGATGTCTTCTACACAATGGAACCATCAAGCACTGCAAATGCCTTCTCCAACCTCTGAAAAACTGACTTTGAGTCAAGTTGTCCAAATGTACATAAACCCTCCTATAGTGACTGTATTTGGGGGATTTCTCTCAAACAATAACACTTGTGCATAAAATGAAGGAGGTTTTTGTTTCTTTTTCTATTATTGACAAAAAACTCTTTCACGTTTGTCAAATTCATCTTCCTTAATTCAAAAACCAATTTTTAAGTAGAACTTTGACCAAGACAATCATTTGAAAATTTATGACAACGAATGATGACATGACCATGATAAGAATTTATGAACTTGGATGAGTGGAGAAAGTAGTAATGACACCTAGACATACCAATGACAATTTTACAACCAATATATGTCAAATTGTATTTGAGAATTTTATCTTGAAAATATAACAATTTGACCTAATAATCCTATCAATCACATGAAAGAGTAAATTTGATCATTGGTGACTGACAAAACTGAAATATACTAACAAAAGGCTTGGTTTGTACTGGTAGGCATGGTGAACATGAGAATTTGTATTGTCTATAACCAATATGTAACAATTCAAACAACTGATCCTCTTTTCATAAGCTTGGAATACAGATGACAATAAGTATTTAGCAGCTGTAATCGCTCTGTATTTGTCACAAAGAGTAGTTAAGTATAAGCAGTCTTCTATAGAATAAACATAAAAATGCACAAGAGCTTATAAAACACACAATGATGTCAACAGTATATAATTTAGCATACCAATACAAACAACTGCTGATATAATATCCCAAGACTTTGTAAAAAGACAGTATGATAGAATTTTGATAGAAATCCTACTTCCTCTTCGCATGGGTTTGTTATACAAATGGGCAATGCTTAGCATTTTTAGCTCAGGAAAACGCCCCTAGACCGAAGATATGGCACGTCCTCATTCCATGAATTATCAATAGGCTTCTTGGTCTTTTTGCCCGATGAGGTTGCAGGGGTATCAACAAGTTTCTCTGATAAAGGAATAGCTTGAGCATGAGGGTTTGGGTGGAGTAATAGTCCCTAGATAAAGAGTCTTATTGCTAGTATTGATTTTAATATGAGGGTTTGCAAATTGGTAAATGAACTCATCGCACATTTTCTCCTGTTTTCCAACTCGGGTAAGACAAGTAGTTTGATAAGGCCATGGTTAAATAGGTTGTTATGGGGATTGGTTACATCCTTCCTCACTTGGGAAGACATCTCCTCTAGACTCTTCAAGAAGTAAAAGGGAAAGTTACAATGGCTTATTGAACTGAAAGTGAGATAATAATTGAAATTGACAGGCTTTAAAGACAGAATATCTACCTTCACATGTAATCAATATGGTGATGCCTATGAGAGGGTTGATTAGCTCCTATTTTATCCACTCCTTGGAGTATCCCTTAGCTCCATAGATGTTTTGAAATCCAATTTTGAAAACCCTATTATAGCTTGTTCTTGGCAACTGGTGGTGGTTAAATCAATGGTCTCCAACTCTTGGGATCTTTGTGGCTAAGGCAATTGATTCCTCAGAGGCTGCGAACATAGTGCATAGGAGTTGAGGCAGGCTAAGAGTGTTCCATTGTTGTTGATTTTGCCACCATGCTCACTCAATCCTCTTGCATAGAACATGTAATATCAAACCTAGAATGAACATCCTGTAACAAAAAAGTAATGTCAAACCTACAATGAACAGCCTGGAACAAAAATAAACCAATAGAGTGGTGTGTTAAGGACATATGCAACAATTTATAGCACATAAGAGTTTAGCACTTCAAGATAAAATGACTGCTAATGTAATAACCTATATCATGAAAATAATACACAATTTTTACAAAGATTTACTTCTTTAGGCAATGATCATTTGTCAACTCAGGAACCCCTCCCCCACCCTAAGTATTGTGACACCTCACAATCAAAAGTATAGGAAACCAGTCAGTATCCCTCATTAATCGAAGATTTATAGTATGTCAAGTGTAAAGATAAAATTTCTCAGATTGGTCTGACGAGATGGTTAGAATATGGCCCCACCTATAGGATAAGAGATCCTATATACAGATAAGAAGAGGTAGGAAAGAGAGTTTCAAGATAGTATAAAAGTTATCTCCTAATGGAAAGTTTATGGAGTTCATTAACCTTAGCTTAACCATACATACTTGATGTCATCTTTGTCTGGAAGTAATGTCGTACTGTAACATCCCGCTCTGGCGCACTGAGAACACTTATTATTTGAGGACACTTGCTCGCAAGTGATCTGGACCCTTTATGATGTTAGACCTATGATATTTGATTATGATGTGATTGACAGATGACTTGATGTGTCACTATTTTATGTAGACAGGTGCTATTGACTCAGTTGGATTG